>JAGFPH010014908.1:339-22403 GCA_018207615.1 Philaenus spumarius | reverse complement strand
TGTGCATTGTATCCTCGATGATAAACGACGACGTTAAATTTACAATACGTCCTCATCTTATCGCAGCCATTGTCACAGCCTCCTATATGTACAGGGTGTTCCAAAACGACTGGGTGATCGGAAAAATTTGTATGTGCATTGTATCCTCGATGTTAAACGACGGCGTTAAATTTACAATCCGTTGCCATCTTATCGCAGCCATTGTCGCAGCCTCCTATATGTACAGGGTGTTCCAAAACGCCTTTGTGATCGGGAAAACTTGTATGTGCATTGTATCCTCGATGTTAAACGACGACGTTAAATTTACAATCCATCGCCACCTAATTCGCCATCTTGCTGAGATATCACAGCCTCCTATATGTACAGGGTGTTCCAAAACGACTGGGTGATCGGAAAAATTTGTATGTAAATTGTATCCTCGATTTTTATTTCCGAAGAGCCGAGGAAGGTTTACAAACTGAGAAGATGACATTTTATTTTCCACTACTTCAAAAGTACTACAAGAATAACTAAAATTCACCGCTTAGAGAGCGATCTGCTCACACAGAATGTCTGGAGACTGATAATTTATTTTTATGCAAGTCCTTCGTTTTGAATAGATTTCCACTAATTATCCACGCACATCTGCGCATGCGTAGTAACCAACCACGGTGTTTACGACTTGAAAACGGTAACTATGCAACTCGACAACGGAAACTTTGCAATTTAAAAAGAGTTACTACGCAATTTGACTTCTGTAACTGTGCAATTTGACAACGGTTACTATGTAATTTGAAAACGGTAACTATGCAACTCGACAACGGTAACTTTGCAATTTAAAAAGAGTTACTATGCAATTTGACTCCTAGGCCTAGGTTCTTAACTAACATAACGAATCCTAGGACTATGTTTTAACTAACCTTACCTTAACAGCAAACATTAACCGGTATAATTAATGTTCCCTACGTCTGTTCGAACTTAACCGAGCTTAAACGAACTCTCCAAAATTGTTATAGTGTATAGTAAAAACATATAACACACGGCTGGGTCGAACAGGGATTGATTCGGATAGCTATAAAGTATTATGTACAAGTACCTTATAGAGAACGGTGTTATGACGATCTGCCAGTAGAAACACCCAAACATAACTGAGGGTAACCGATCTGTAAACATAGCATTATTTTAGCAAGAAGCTATGTTGTTAATAATTAACCGTGCCTAAACAGCAAACAATAACTAAAAAAAAGCCTTTATTGTTAACCCAACCTAAACCGCAAACCTTAACGTGGAAGCCTATGTTCCTACTAACATGAACAGACATTGTTTTTATAGGAGTCTATGCCGTTAACTAACCTAAGACGTAATGTTATGCAACGTAGTAAGTGTCTACGAAAAATAATCGACCTATATTGTTCTAACCTAAGCTAAAAACCACAATAGCAATTGTTTTTATAGGAGTCTATGCCGTTACTAACCTAAGACGTAATGTTATGCAAGGTAGTAAGCTTCTTAGAACCTGTCGACCTATATTGTTCTAACCTAAAAAGCACAACAGCAACGGTTTTTGTAGGAGTCTATGTT
The DNA here is from genome assembly GCA_018207615.1 of Philaenus spumarius. Lineage (NCBI taxonomy): Eukaryota > Metazoa > Arthropoda > Insecta > Hemiptera > Aphrophoridae > Philaenus > Philaenus spumarius. The sequence goes on along the minus strand of JAGFPH010014908.1, from coordinate 20,843 downwards.
CTTAACTAACCTAAGACGTAATGTTATGCAACGTAGTAAGTTTCTACGAAACGTATTCGACCTATATTTTTAACTAACCTAAGTCCAACTGATTTAAATAAAACCCCCGAACCACAAAACAAGGAACAAAAACAATAACTTAACAACTAAATTGTAAGTTATGTTTAATACGTTACCCTTATGTACATTTCGATGACATGGTCATCATTCTCAGAGGGTTTTAACACTACTAAAGTATACAGATAATATTACAGAGCTATGTGTATCAGCCTCTCCCCACTCCTACCCATATCGGTTAATCCAAAACCGACCTGGTGGGGGAATGGGAAGAGTCAAATTACTACAAGTATCTACAGTCAAATAGAAATAAAATTAAATTAAAAACGTGTTATTTTTTTAATGAGTTATTTAGTTATTTGTTTAATTTAACTAACCTAAGCTAAAAACCAAGGCTTGACTTTGCAATGGAGATAAAGTTAGCCGACTGAGGTCAACTGGTTCGAGGTCAGTGACGTCAGAGTGTTAGTCTTCTTCTTTTCAAAGCACTTTAATGCTGCAGACACTCTTGCTAGCTTTGACTAGTCTATGTCGTTAACTAACCTAACACGTAATATTATGCAACAAAATAAGTTTCTACGAAACCTATTTGACCTATATTGTTAACTAACCTAAGCTAAAAACCACAATAGCAATTGCTTTTATAGGAGTCTAAGTTGTTAACTAACATAAGACGTAATGTTATGCAACGTAGTAAGTTTCTACGATCCCTAGTTGACCTATAATGTAACCGAGCCTAAATAGGATAAATGAATTAATAGCAAAAGACTACATTGTTAACAAACGTAAGGTAAAACTTTGCATATTAAGCTAGAAGTCTGGACCTATAAGTAAACCCAAACAACATATAATAACCTAAAAATAGGTAGCAATTTGTTAACTATACAGCATTACTTTGGCAAGAAGCTATGTTGTAACTAACCTTACATAAACAACAAACAATAGCCAAGAAGCATTTGTTGTTAACTAACTTAACGAATCCACTATGTTTTAGCTAACCTTACCTAAACAGCAAACATTAAGCCGATGTTGTTAACTAACATGTACAGCAAACTAACCTAACTTAAATAGCAAATGTCGAGCTAAAATTCAAGGCCTAAACTGTTTAGGTTAACCTGCCTAAACCGCAAACCTTAACGTGGAAACCTATGTTTCTACTAACATGGACAGACAATGTTTTTATAGGAGTCTATGCCGTTACTAACCTAAGACGTATTGTTATGCAACGTAGTAAGCTTCTACGAAAAATAATCGACCTATATTTTTCTAACCTAAAAAACACAACAGCAATTGTTTTTATATGAGTCTATACCGTTACTAACCTAAGACGTAATGTTATGCAACGTAGTAAGTGTCTACGAAAAATAATCGACCTATATTTTTCTAACCTAAAAAGCACAACTGCAATTGTTTTTATAGGAGTCTATGCCGTTAATAACCTAAGACGTAATGTTATGCAATGTAGTAAGCTTCTACGAAAAATAATCGACCTATATTATTCTAACCTAAAAAACACAACAGCAATTGTTTTTATAGGAGTCTATGTCGTAAACCAACCTAAGACGTAATGTTATGCAACCTAGTAAGTTTCTACGAAACAAATTCGGCCTATATTGTTAACTAACCTAAGGCACACTGATTTAAATAAAAACTCCGAACCACAAAACAAGGAACAAAAACAATAACTAAACAACTAAATTGTAAGTTATGTTTAGTACGTTACCCGTATGTACTTCGATGACATGGTCATCATCCTCAGAAGGTTTTAACACTACTAAACACTAGGTAATATTACAGAGCTATAGGTACCCGCCCTCCCCCACTCCTACCCATAGCTGTTATAAGCCAGTTCACCTGTGAGTTATATCTATTTTCTAGACACTCAATCGTATGACGTAAGCAGTGCGTTTTTGACAAACGGTGACCTGTTTTTGTATATAGTATCTTATACTCTTCCAGAATATTTTAGGTAGTTCACTTGTGAAAATATATCTATTTTCTAGGCAATAAATTGACTTTAGCAGTACATCATAAATCAGTACAAATTTTCTAACAATACTTATTCAGACTAACCTTTACGGTTTAATTAGATTTACTATTTTATTAACCTTTAGCCGTGTTGTAGTCGTTCATTTTATTAGTTTTAGGGTACATGCTTTCACTTTAGCAGTGAACTTTAACAGTAGTACTTTATAGTCCACATGGGTTGACCAATAGGTTTATACTATTGTTTAACTTTAGCAGTACGTAGTCGTTCTCTAAACGGATCTTGTCAATATTACCTTATAAGCTATCTAGTTATTATTATTTAACCAGGGCAATCAGTGCAACCAGTGCAATTATTTATTCACTGGTTCACGAAAGCCGTTCTCTATAACGTAGAGCTACCTTATAGGCAATCAGACTGCTAATTGTTTAGTCTAATAAAGGCATTTAACTTGTGCAGTTCAAACAGTGTTTAAACTTGTTTTGTGTAGTCCTTTACTGAAATCGTTCTATATAACGTAGAGCTTACCTTATAGGAAATCAGACCACTACTTTTTTAGACTAATACGAACATTTAACTCGAGCAGTTCAAGCCGTCATTAAGCTCGGGGGACCGTTCTCTATAACGCACTTGCAGAGTTTACCTTATAGGTAATCAGACTGCTAATTGTTTAGTCTAATACAGGCATTTAACCTTGCAGATCAAACAGTGCTTAAGCTTGTTTTGTGTAGTCCTTTACGGAAATCGTTATCTATAACGTAGAGCATACCTTATAGGTAATCAACCGGTTACTTGCTTAGTCTAATAAGGACGTTAACTTGTGGTGCAGTTCAGGCAGTGCTCGAATAAAGTTGACAAATTTGCAGTGCGTATTCGTTCACAGATATCGATCTCGATATAATCTAGGTATTTAGCTTGTGTAAAGTAAACAGTTTAGTTGGCTTAACAAATATCGAATATGGATCCTATGTACATGATAAATACTAGGGAATCTTATGTTACCCGTTTTAGGGTGTATGGTTCTGCCACGACATTTAAATTCAATCCAGTCCCTAAAGGCGAATCAGAAATCGATTGGCTTAAAAAAGGGTTTGCAAGTCTGGTTGAGAAAATGAAATCAGACTCCTCGGACAACGATCAATTAGGGTTTACACTAACAAGTCTAAATTTGAAAATAAGGAACCGGGGTTCCTTACCTTTCGACCAGCAAGTCAAGTGCACGGGAATCTTATTTGGGATATTTTTGGAGGAATTATTCAGAGTAATGCGGAGTCAATTAAAACCACAGATACTTTCAAAATTGAGTGTACTAGAATCAATCTTCCTGTAGGCAGTGGTAGACAAAGACCAGGACTATATAATAATTTCAATGACGAATGTAGAGGAAGAAACGGTATTGTAGTAATAAAAAACACAGACTCTCTGTGTTTACCGTGCTCCCTCGTAGTTGCTATAGCTCATGCGGAAAAAGACAAGGACTATGCGGCTATACGATTGAATAGATGTAACAGACAGACTCTTAGAGCCCGACAACTTATGCTCGATGCCGGGGTTCAACTCACAGACGAGGGTGCGGGGGTGCAGGAGTTGCATAAGTTTCAAAATCATCTGCCTCTACACAAAATTACGGTGTACAGTTACGGAAATAGAGGTCGTGATATTTATTTCGAAGGCGATGTGCAGAATCCTCGCTACAAACTAAATTTAATTTTTAACGAAGGCCATTTCAACGTAATTACTAGTTTGACCTCCGCGTTCGCTTGCCACTATTACTGCGAGGCGTGTCACATTCCTTATGACCACAAAGGAAGACATAGATGTCCGAACATTTGTCCAGCGTGCCAAACAGTATCTCCTCCTTGTAAATTGGAATATGACGGAATAACGTGTCCTGAATGCAATCTCCTCTTTAAAAATCAAATTTGTTTCATTGCCCATCAAGGTGAACGTTGTAAGTCTGTTAGAAAGTGTACCGAGTGTGGTAAGATTGTTAGAAAAAATGAACGTAAATCAAATATTTTTTGATTTAGAAACCCGTCAAGACGAGTTTCTTGATTCGGGAGCTAGTGTGCATAAAGTTAACTTATGCGTTAGCCAACGGTTTTGTCACGAGTGCCTTACAGACCACTCGTGTAAAACCTGCGGTCTGCGTACCCGTGTGTTTAGAGAGGATCCTGTCGACAGTTTTAGAATTTGCGTCGGACGGAAATATAATACACTATCGATCAATCCGGTTGCAGGATAGTGGTCACCATCGACGACGACGGCACCTGTGCTTACTGTTGTTAACAAACCTAAGCTAAAATCAAAATATTAGGTTAGATCCCAGGTCTACTCTATAAGAAGCAATGTCGTTCGTTGCTGCGCTGTATGAATGTGTATGGATAAGTGGTTTAAAAGAAAGGTATTGTACCTATGACGAATATCAGATCTAATTAGGATAATTTCGTCCACATTTTTGGGATGGCAACAGAGTAAAACGAGGCTTCCTGGAAATAAATTTTGCTTTCTTCCAAAAGCATTACGCAGTAGTCCAGAGGATGGTCGCCGCTAACCGTTGTAGATCGTCGCCTCCAGTCTTGTAATGCCGTGCTCCTTACCTAGTGGGGACACAAACGTCTGTCTTAATCTGGAATCTGGACAGTTGACAAAATCCACAATGTGGTTGCCAATTTGTTTGTTAACGCCAGGACTCGTTATCTGGCAAACGAACTTGTTGTATATTTTTACTCTTGAACCAGTAGGAGTAATCCAGGTTAGGCAATCTATCCCAGCCGTCTTGTATTGTAGTTTGCTTTGTACTGGTCGCCTTGGTAGCGAAAGTCGTGGTCCTTTGCTAAATACTCGCACATCTCTCGTTTGTTAAATATCCCCACAAAATCTTGTGTAATGTCCAAATCCATTAGGTAGAAGTCGTGGGCTTGCAGATCCAATAGTATTTCGGGCAATTTTTCCTGTAGAGTAGACAGCTCGACATCCGCCAACTCTACTTTGTAGGGGACCGCAATGGGGTTTTCAAATTTCCTTAAAACGGCCTGCATCCCATCTACTCCAATAATATTGCATACACGTTCCGCCATTGGTCTCTTTCCAAGCAAAGGAAATGGTAATTTTGCCTTTACACCATGTCTTGCGGAAACATAATCAGCAAATTTCCTACGAAGGTAACTGTTAAATGCTCCACAGATATCTTTCTTTACGATAGTCTTCCCTTGTTCGCAGTCCGAAATGTTGGTTATTTTAACAAGCATTATATTGTCGCAGAATGGTTTTGTTAGTGGAGTTAGTGGTTTTATATTAAATGCAGACAGCAACTCTTCTCCTTGCGCGTAATTAATATTTCCAATATCTGTTACCAAGTTGTTGTTGTGCAGATTCTCTTCCAGAAGTCAGAGTCCAAATCGTTCGTTGGTCGGTTTAATCCTGCTACCCAAGAGCTCAGATACCTTGTACATCTTGGAAGGAGACATGGTTACTATTCCAGCTACTTGCTTAAACTGAGCTTCCTCTACCTAACCTCCTTCTTACGTAGCCAACTGCGAATAAGACGCATGCGCAGAACACATTATTACGTAATCGAGAGTAAGAATGTCGCAATGTTGCGCAATCCATAGACCTTATTCCTTATATTTATTACTGCATTCTTAGGTTAAACCAAAAAATATCACCCGATTCTTAGGTTAAACCAAAAAAACTTAACCCGATTCTTAGGTTAAACCAAAAATTTTTTACTCTGTTTTAATAGTTGCCTAACAAGGCTAGGCAGCTGCTGTCTAGCTTTAAAACAGAGTAAACTTATAACAAGGTTTCCAATTTGACATCTGCCAGTTCCACCTTGTATGGGATGGCTATTGGTGTGTTGTATTTCTTATTAATTTGCGCAACATTGCGACATTCTTACTTATTTTTTCGTCTGTATGTGTTTTTTACAAAATACTTAATAGTTTTGAAAGTAGAAAGGATATTGAGCTCAAACTTTGTGCACCTATTTGTCGCGTAACCTCTTATCACTGTACGAAAAACTAGAACATTATTTTAAATATTTTCAAAATGGCGGCCCTTTTATAATATTTAATGTCAAATGTCTCAAAAACCGTAAATTAAATTAAATTTTACACATTAATTAACGTCCTACATATTTCAATAGGAATTCGTTTCTGTGTAATCTGAAACACGGGTGAATTATTTCGCCAGCTGTAACTCTCTAACGAAGCATTTCCTGACCTATGAATGTAATATGAACTTTTTTCATTATTTTTTACTAGTAGAATCAGCTCATAAAGTGCTCGGAACACAATGCAAATAACTGATTATTTTAGCTCATAATAACTTTAAAATATTTTGTTTTCTAGAGTAATTCTGGGTATTGTTGACAACTACCAAGAAATACATTTTTCCTTTTCTTTTGTCATTATCTCTGTTATCCTTTGAGTTACAGACAAAATAAAAAAAACAGTTTTTTTTGTCATTAAAAAAGTAAACTTTTTTGTCTCTTGTAATTCTTTTGTAAAATTAGCGGTTTTTGAGATATTTGACATTAAAAATTAAAAACGGCGGCCATTTTGAAAATATTTAAAATAATGTTCTAATTTTTCGTACAGTGATAAGAGGTTACGCAACAAATAGGTGTACAAATTTTGAGCTTAATATCCTTTCTACTTTCAAAAATATTAAGTATTTTGTAAAAAAACACATAGGCCTACAGACAGCCGAAAAAATAAGCCCCGTAGACCCATGTTTATATTGTGAATTATGTTTGTCTCGATCCCAGGAACATATCCACTAAAGCGGTCCAGAGAGTTCGGGGCACCCTGTATATAAGGTAGGTACTGTGCTGGAGTTCTATGCTAACATGGAATATAAAAAAAATTGTATTTATAAAGGTTGCATAGCTAGCTTAATTTGCGGCTATTGTCCCTCAGGGAATAGAAATTAGACTCAGTTTTTTTGTATTTTTTATTTATTAATCCAAATCTATTGATTTTCTAACTATTTTTTATTTTATTACTATTTTCGTAACATTAATTTTATAAACATTTTATATAAATAACATATTAACAATATTTTCTGTAATCTAGACTATCTTTTAGACCAAGATAAAAATAATTCGACCACGCAGCTGAACCGCCGACGTGAGTCGAGCAAATTTCCAAAATTAAGTTTAAAGGCTTATGTTTTAGGGTTTCAACCAACAATTTGGGAAATAAGTCTATTCACGACGGTGCTGAATAGGTGCAAAATGGTTCGCACGTTATTCCGCATATTGGGAGTATCTTCAATACACAAAGAATTGCGTGTTTCGCATGCCAACCCCCGTATTGGGAATATCTTCAATACACAATGCATTGCTTAATTCGCACGCCAACCCCACAGGAGAGTAAAAATCGACATGGCTTTGAACCGGGTACTTAAATGGTATTTTACGTTTTGATCGATTTTGGTGGCGTAAAAAACAAAATGTGCAGAATAATATCCTAAAATTATTTTTTTTTTAGATAAACCTCAAACAAGTTTCATTCTAGTATGAAAAATCGATAAATTGTTACTTCCTGACAAAAAACTTGCTTCCGAGCGACGTAGACCAGCAACATGTGTCCAAATTTGAACCAAATCGGATTTAAAATGCGGCCGCTAGAGTGCGAACACATATAAATATATATACACATTTAATGAAACCCCAAAACGTGTTCTGGGGACCATGATCGGTGCTCATTTGCTACTCCCGACCTTGGGTCTTACCATAAGGGCCACTGCAATAGCTAATTTTTCCTACGGAAATTGGCTAAAAACAGATTAATAACCTTCAGGGTAAAATAAATTGATTTGTTTTATAAAATTAAATTGTACGATTTGTTTCTTTAGGTAACCTGTACTGTAGAATAAGCTGTTGTGTAATTGAATTTAGTCGATTGTGAAGCGAATCTCAAGGGAATGCAGTAGAACAAAGTAATGGCATTAGTTTAAAATGCTTGATATGTGCCCTCTTGTACAATTCCTTTTTATAAACGATCCCGCCTCAACCTTCCAATTGTAAATTTCGTGAAAGTAAAAACGTAATATAAAAAAATATTAAAATAAATACAAAACGTATATAAAACTTATAATAATAATAAATCAGTTCGAATTTAAATGTTACTTCAATGGTAAATAAATTCAATGAAATACAGAGGTGAACCTAAGATCATATTTCGGGAGGGAGGGGGGTTACCACGGGACCTGGAGGGGGGGGGGGATTTCCTTTGGTTACAAATTAGAGTTAATATAGTGGACTGTATCTTTTTTTAAGTAAATCCTTTAATCATTAGTTGCAGTTGGATAATGTACTTAAGCTCTTGGATTTAATGCTAAGATTTCTTCCTTTGAGGTTGAAGAGTCTTCTATTTTATTCAATAAATAATAAACAAATTGTAATAAAAGAAATTATAAACAGATATTCTGAAGAGTAATTATAGGTTTTATTAGAGAGTTCTTTTTTTTATAATTAGAGATAAAACAGTTAACAGAAAAAAAGAGGAGAAGAATAAAAGTAACAAAACAATAACAATTAAAGAAAGATAGGGTTTTTAATAAAGTTTAGGTCATCGATTTCTCGATAATCGTTTGCTTTGATGAATCCTAAACATTGGGGAAGTGCATTCTGTATTGTCTTGAAATCCCATTTCAAGCTATCTTTTAGCGTCAAATCTATTGAAACAAAAAATTAACTATTGTCTTAACCAGTAGACTAAATTGACAGAGGATTAAAATACAAAAGACAGAAGTGCAAATAAGAATAACAACCTTTATTTAAATAAAAGTTTTTACAGAAAATAGTTCTATTTTCACTTTATAAAACAGTTAACAGAAAAAAAGAATAGAAGAAGAAAAGTAACAAAACAATAACAATTAAAGAAACATAGGGTTTTTAATAAAGTTTAGACCGTCGATTTCTAGATAATCGTTTGTTTTGATGAATCCTAAACAGAGGGGAAGTGCATTCTGTATTGTATTAAAATCCCATTTTAAGCTATCTTTTAGCGTCAAATCTATTGGAAAAAAATTAACTATTGTCTTAATCAGTAGACTAAATTGACAGAGGAGTAAAGTACAAAAGACAGAAGTGCATTTAAAGGTGCGTATACACTTGTGCGCTGCGCAGCGCGCGCGCAACGAGTCCTCTAAGTTAGTACGAAATGTTGTACCTGCGCACGAAACGCGCGCGCACGGCGCATCACGATCCATCTCCTGTCAGTTTTTTCAACGAACCCTTTTTGTGTTCGCCGATCAGATTTGGACGTGTTTTTGAGAGGTTTGCAGTTTTTTATGCGCACTGATTGTTGATTGCTTTGTGAGTTATGGAGTAGTCAGAAGAAAAAAATAATGAAGTTAATCGATGCCTATCGGAAAAACCCACTTCTGTGGAATCCAACTAATTTCTCATTATCATCAAAATCATTCCTCAGGTGCCTATTAGTTTTAAGAAACCTTTTTGTATATATTCTATATTTTATTTCTAGTCTGAATTCAGAAAGTAAATTCAATTTCAATAAAGAACTGGCCAACAGATTGTGAATTTTAAAATTCTTTAGTTTAGTAAAAATATTTATCATAAATTACTTCTTTATTATTTTAAGTATTCTTTATTTTAATGTACTATAGCTAACCTGTACAACGATCTTAAAATTACATTATTTATAACTACTACCAAGGCTATTTTAACTTCAGGCCTATTTCACGTTTGTTTAAATTAAAACCCAACTTTGAGGCTTATGATTACTACCAGCAATATAGGGTATAGAAAAAGGTACATGTAATTTATTTACACACTTGTCTTGGGTGGAAATATGTGTCCTGTTTAGAAATGTGAGGCCCAATCTTCTGCAGCAGGTTCTCAAAGTCGGAATGATCCCAGGTTTTCTTAGATCGCTGGAGGTTTGTTGAAATCAACACTTCCAACGAGCCGCGAACGCGCGGCGCGCGCACCGCGCAGGCTGCACGGCGCGAGAGTGTATACGCACCTTTAGAATAAAACCCTTTATATAAATAACAGTTTTTACAGAAATAAGTTCTTCTTTCACTTTATACAATATCATTTAAACTCTGAAAGTACATTACATAATAATATGAATAAAAATACCGTACGAAAATGTGTTCAAAATAAGGATAAAATCGTTAGTTAGAAACTTTTATGAAAGCAATGCAATTATTCAAATTTTAAAGAAAATCATATTTGAACAAATGTATATTCTTGAGCGAGAGTCATTACTTCAAAAGTAAACGTGTTTTTTTTTTGTCATTTCTTTAACAATAATGTCAGGGTTTACTTTGATTTCCTTGTGTACAACGGCAAAGCGACCCCGTTCAATTTGTCTGCACTTGTAGTGTTTCTCAAATACAGTAGTTCTTTGAGTAAAGAAGGGTAGAAAAAAAGACCTCTCAACTGTAGTAACTGGAATCACGCAGCAATTTGGGCCCGCCCCTAAAGACTATATGATTCACATATTTGTGAACCGTATGTAATGAAAGGTTGTTCAATCTAAAGTTTAAATATTTTATTGATTTGCTTATGAATTCACAGACTAAACGTAACTAATAGATTTATTTTAAAGCTGGGTATTTAAATGGAACATGACATTTCGGGGGATTCATCCCCCCTGGGACAGCCCCTGATCAAGTACGCAAGATATAACATTATTTTCCGTAACTTTAGTTGGATTTGCTATTTTACAATTTAATTCTGCCATTATTTAAATATTTATTATTATATTAATACTAGGCTTTACATAATCAGAGTACATTCCTTACTGTTGACCGGCAAACTCCCGATGATAGTAAAACCATTGTATTTGGATAACCTATAATAGAACTCCGATCCAATGCAATATTTTGTTCCACTGGAAATTCGACTATAGTGGCGTTATCTATTGGGGAAACGATGGAAGCTGTGTGAAACATCCATGCTACCAATGATTTCTCCCTAGCGCTACCTCGCGGCGCGATCATGCACTATTTTCGCGACAACCTTTTTCTCGGCACACAGCCCCCGTATGCATGCATGATCTATTGTATTATTCATGATCTATGGTAAAACTAAGAACAAAAACTCACCTATCCTGTCCCGTCCAACCATCCCATAGGCGTAACCAGGGGGGTATGGGGGTTATAGCCCCCCCATTGAAAAAATATTTCGGACTTTGTTTATATAAAATACCTAACTTGTTTTCAACACCTATGCAAATTTTAAACTACAATAAATTATTAATATATTGCTGACATTATCGTGGTTGAATTGGGCACTGACACTTTATTTTATAGCCTATAGATGTAGTGTATCAAAGTATAGTGTTCTAAAGGCAGCACACGGCGTTTTCGTCCGCCACAGATTATTTGCCGTCGCTGTCATATCAACAGTGGCGCGAAGGAGAGTATCATATATATGTGGCTTGATTAGTGAGCTTTAAATAGGCGTATGTTTAAATAACAAGAACATTAAGTCCAAACACGGTATAATTGCGACGTAATTAAATATTCACTTTGTTTTAAAATAAAAGATAGTTTACAGAACAAGATTAAGAATATTTAGTAACTAAAGCTATTAAAAATTGTACATTGAAAGTGTTTTTCGGATTTACATAAGCTAAAGTCGACGCGGTTACCTAACAACACTTTTAAGGCTCTCCTATACCTTGAAGAAAACTCCCGAGTGTGCTGTATGATTTCAATACGAAAGGTCTGTCTGAAGCCGCAAAATCGTTGAAACATGCATTCGTAATACCGTGTTTCGGATTCTATTTATAAATAATAATCTGGGAAACTATTTTAAGTTATAAAGAAGGCTTTATATTTTTTACGTGTTAGCTTAAAATATGGAAATTATTGCTTAAAACTACCAAAAAATGCGTTAAACGTAATAGATTTTTACTCACTTAAAATGTTGATTAAAATGAGTTGCCGTCAATTTCTTTATTTGATCAATAACTAGTCTGACAAACTACATGTGGCTAAACATATTTTCTTTTTCAGGGATATTCTTTCACCTTCAGCTCCTGTGAGAATCTGGATAACACTTCATGTACAAAATTGTAAATAGCTATAGTTTGTAAATAATCTTAAATATATATCTTGTTCTGTAAACTGTCTTTTATTTTAAAACAAACTGAATACTTAATAGCATCGCAATTATATCGTGTTTGGACTTAACGTTCTTTTTATTTGATGCAGATTACAAAAATGACGTTATTTTTGCACTTTATCCCGAAATGCAAAAAATTGTACCGACTGTGCCTTAAGCCCAGTAGCCGAGTCATGACCATAACCCGGATCGGCCGAGCGAGGGCTAATTAGGGTAGGGTCACCTCCCCGACCGTCCTAAACTCTCAGCCGCCACGAATCTTTGCGCAAGGTATAGAGCATACACATTCGTCGGAAAAATAAACGATCAGTTTATTTGCCGCTGGCAGTAGCTGTGCAGCCGCTCGCTGCCATTACAATCGATGGATTTTCCAACATCTCCGCCGAAGCAGTGGCGAATGTGATGAAAGTTTCCTTATTTTTTCGTAGAATACTATCCTTCAGCCGCGTGTGCAGTTCGTCAAATGACGAAACCGACACTCTTAAATAATTGAAAAATTTTTCTAGTTCCTCAAAACAGGAAACACAGTGTAAAATGCTCCAAAATCTTGTCTTCTTTTATTTATTGATTGGATGAACCCAAATAAGTATATTTATTTGCTTCCTTTTCAATCGGCGATGGAATAACAATAAAGCGAGAGTTGCTCTCTGTTCATACCAATAAAATATTTAAAAAAAGAAGAAGATACATTACATAACACATTTCGTGATTGATGAACTAGACACTTCAGTTTATTGAATTCCAATGAGGCTTTCTATGAGCGGCGACGGTAACTGATTCGCATCCGGCAAAAAAACGCCATATGTTCCAAGCTTACGGGGATAGAGGCAGTGCACGGGAAGATTTTTCGGGGGATGAGTCATGGTTGCTATTCTAAATTAGGCCTGGATCACAATTAGAAGTGGAAATTATACCTATATCATTTTAAAGTACTTTTGGGAAGCCTAAAACGTATTATTTTGCATCTTAATTTTTTTTTAAATCCCCCCATATGTCGTCCTGGTTACGCCTATGTTACCATCCCATTTCTTGAAAGTATTGCCTAGTGCCCAAACATGAATGACATTGTACTACGGTAAGTGTCGGCTATAACCAACAGTTCGGATTTAAACACGAAAAACTCAGACAGCCTGAAAACAATTTGCCTGTTTTTTATGCCGGAAAGGCGTGGCGAATCACCGTCCACGGTTCCTCATATCACAATCAAAGCCGTAAACTACGTGTGACGTCCATTCATAAACTACTTTCAGTTTGGGGACAAAGTAATTTACCGAATCACTCAAGCAAGGTAAATAATACTTCCGTATGTCGAAGTAATTCGCGAGATTGTAGAATTGACAATTTGAAATATAATCTCTGAAATTGGCAGTGCTTTCTTAATGTCTGAAGTAGAAATGCAAGGTTTGATTTCTCCATTTAGTTTGTTTTTGGTTACATTACATTTATTACATGCTTGAACACAGCATGTGCATCTATAACAACCATCCAGGTCACAGAATTCTTTAAGACTTCTTAAATCCATACTCCAACAATGTCTCTCCTTGCAGTTATTGGTTTAGTTCTTGCTCCTGAGGAGCTCTTTTTCAGACCTACTATATCAATCTCTTCGGAATGATTTCCCTTCACTATACATAGTCTCTCTTTTATTTGAGATCTACTTGGTCAGCAAACCTTCACAGTTCCGTATTTAATTAGTACGACTTCTTAAAGCTCGGCATACCCAGCCACCATCTTGAATTTCCACGCCCATAAGAACAATGTTAAATTCGTAACAAGGTTGGTGGAGCAATAATGGTCAGAAAATTATTTTGAATGTGTCATTTTAAAGGTTAGGGCAGTCCGAATGTGGATATCATTTAGTTTTTTACTTTCTCACTATACTATAGTATAGAGAAAGTATAATGATCGTAAAAAAAATCGATGTTGAGATTTTTGTGGAAATATCCGTTTTGGGACCCCCTGAATTCAAAAAAGTGGTTTTTACAAAATATCTGTCTGTATGTATACAGAGCTAGCGAGAAAACTATTCTATTGATTTCGATCAAATTTGCACCAAACATGTCAATTAGGCCTGTATAGATGCACGAAATAAGGTTTAGAATAACAACCATCTTTTTGGCCAAAACCTCCCCAAAAAATCAGTTATTTTTTTTACACAAAAAACGGCTTTTTGATCAAATTTGGCTTATTTGTAGCCCTCATTGTTCCCTACTATATGCAAAAACAACATGTTTCTAAAAATTCTCGTTTAGCTAATAATAATAATAACAACTGATTTTGGGGGTTTTTTGGCCGAAAAGGGGTTTTTTCAAAAATTTTCAAAATCTTATTTCGTGCATCTATACAGGCCTAACTGACGTGTTTGTTGCAAATTTGTTCGAAATCGATCGAATAGTTTTCTCTCTAGATAATAATATTGTATTTATTAGTTAATAACCTACTTAATATCATTTAATATCCTACTTTAATATCACCTCCTCTACCCCTCCTACAATTATGAAGTCACAGTGAATCTGTTTAATAATTTAAATATGTTTGTGAGAAATTTTATGTGTGTTCCTGGTACCGTTTATTAAATTTGATTTTAACTAATTGTGTTCTTTGGCTCAACTCAAAATCAAAGTTTGCAATTTTTGTCCTGCAATTTTTTTTTATACTGCCGAATTTGTGTTCCTACTCGAGTGTTAAGCCTGCACTCTGGTGGTTATCACATCAACTTGTTGCACGCACGCGCATTTCAGTACGTTTACAGTCAGGGTTACGTCTGTAATCTTCTAGTTTCCGCCTTTATAAAGCCGTCCTACATTTGCTAGCGGAAGAATGAAACGCACACAAACTAATTGCTAGTAGTGTACAGCTATGCCACTTGGAGCGCTGCGGTCAACTCAGAAATACTTTTTCACTGCTGCCGAGCCTTAACTGTTCTTTTCCTACTTCATTTTGTCCTTACTTGCGGGCGTAACCAAAAGGACACATACAAGATGTTCTGCACATGCATGTAACTGAAAAATGTAACACGTTTCAGTAAAAAACCAAGGTGTTCGCTACATTTAACAACAACTACTACTCACAAGAAATAGATGATTCCATTTCCCCTCGTCCTTACCGTAGACTTAGCAACATTAACTCAGTTGTAACTATGGTACCGTGTGGCGTGTGTGTATGTGTGTTGATTTACAGATTTTAGTTGACCACTTTTAGCATGGCAGTAGGGATGATCTTTTCTTTATGTCAAAAGCCTTCTGTTTCACAAAAATAACAACGTCAATCTTCTTCTATCCCCAAAAAAGTTCAACTTATGTCCCACTGTTCTTCTCTAGGTATTGCTACCTTACTCGAGCTTCTGCTTGCCTGTCTCCACACATTTTTGCTAGTGTAAATCATATTGTTGTTCACGTCTTATGTATGTCATATGTACGGATTTACACATTAGACAAGATTCTTAATTATGTAACTGTTTCGACCCACATATAAGCTTTCTTCAGGTTACACCTTCTTCTGTCCCATATATGTATATGTAAGTGCGTGATAGCATAGATCATGAATAATAATTAGGTTATCCAAATACAATGGTGATAGTTTACACAAATTGTTAGCTACACGTAAATTACTTTAAATGAATCATCCAATGTATTATTGAAATACTAATTGCTGCCTTGTAATTGCCACTAACCCAATAGTATATTGATTTCTGAAATGTAGCAGAATAATAAATAAACTTAAACAAATTAAAATGTCAACATTATGCCCACTCTCAATAAATTTGCTTAATGTTTTCGCAAATTAACACTCAACATTCAGTATTAAGTTGTTCTCTAATAATTATTCACTATTCCCTGGAAAATATAATATAACTTTCGCACACTCCCACGTATGTCTACGCACTGAAATTCCTCCCTTCCTTAGATAAATCTGCAGAGTAGGAGTCTCACACTTCCAAGTAGACCGGAGTTTCCGAGAAAATACGTTTACAAGAAATCTGTAGAGTGCAGTTCCGGTTACATTACCGACTGTAGATTTATTTTCTACATTACCGGCATTGCAAATTGATTTACGACTTCTTTAGGAGAACAATGGTAATAGCTTATGTTTGTGGAACGTCAGAATGTTTAATTGCTTTTATGAACTGTTTAATAGCTTTTTATGAACTGTTTAATTTAAATTCTGTAAGTTTTAGTCTAATTATGTAAGGCTTAATATGTAATTTACGTTGAAAGATTGATTTGAAATTGTAATTACAAATTGATCTTTGCGTAATTCATTTAATAAGTTTTTTATAGAGATTGATTTTTTATTTGATTTTTTGTATAGTACTAAAAAAGTAGACTAGTTTTAAATTTAGAAAAAAACGTTAATTCAAAGAAAATAAATTTGAGTAAACATTAAAATTTTATTTGAGTTTAAACGGTGCACATTTAACCCATATTAAATTTGGTCATTTCCGTTTTGGACAAACAAGAAGGTTTATACTTATTTGTAATTACCTAATTTACAAACTTAGGATATTGTAATTACTTATATCTCTAACTCAATCGGTTGCGGTTTAATTCAGGTACTAGCAGGCATTTAGTATTATTCTCCAAATAAGGGTTAAGTATTACATAGCTTTATAGTATTGTAATACTGGGTGTGAATATTATTATAATTAATTTTAATATGACTTCACTTTGCGGAAAGCAGCCTAGAATTATTGTTAATAATTTAGAATTGTAAAATAATTCATGAAAATCTTTGTTCGGGTTTTAGTTTGTTTTATGCGTGTGTTAAAAATTCAAATCGTTAACTGTTTGTGGCGGTTGATCTTATTTCCTTTTTACTTTCTCCCCCTATACCATAGTATATGGAGAAAGTATTGTATTCGTCAAAATTTTCGAGTTTGAGTTTTTGGTGGAAATATCCGTTTTGGGTCCCCCTGAACCTAAAAAAGTGGTTTTCGGAGTGATGTCTGTGAGTGTGTCTGTATGTGTGTCTGCGTGTCTGTGTGTCTGTGTGGATGTTATCAGACCTAGAGCCTAAACCAGTCGTCCGATGTTGATGAAATTTGGTATGGAGGTCCTAATCCACGGTATCTCCAGGCGTTTTTTTCATTTTTGTGAATTTTTTATTTTTAAGGGTATTTTTCCCATAAAAACCCTTAAAATAACGGAAAAATCAACTTTTCTCAAAAACGGCTCTAACGATTTTGATTAAAATTTTATAGTTTGTTAGGGACCTAAAGTACTATAAACTGTAGAATTTTAATCAAAACCGTTCGAGCTGTTTTTGAGAAAAGTTGGGTTTTCCGTTATTTTATGGATTTTATGGGAAAACAACTTTAATACAAAATCACCTCTCCTACCCCACCCTACAAGTCACCGTGAATCTGTTTAATAATTTAAATATGTTTGGGAGAAAGTATGTGCCAGTTCCTGGTACCGTTTATTATTATTTAATTGCAACAAATAAACAATTTGTAAGAAAAGAAAATATCATCTGTATATATAAAAGCCAAATCCACTGACTCACTGATCACGATTGCTCAAAAACTACTGAACGTATCGGAACGAAATGTGGTATGTAGCTTCCTCTAGGGCCATAGGTGTTCACTAAGAAAAATGTTTTTAAAAAATCGAAATTTTAAGGGGGGTTTGGGGGTCAAAGTTACTAAATCACGATTTCTCCAAAACCACTGAACGGATTGGAATGAAATTTGGTATGTAGCTTCCTCTAGAACCGTAGGTGCTGATAAGAAAGGGTTTAAAAAATTCTAAATTTTAGAGGAGGTTTGTCAAAGTTACTAAATCATGATTTCTCCAAAACCACTAAACGGATTGGAATGAAATTTGGTATGTAGCTTCCCCTAGGGCCATAGGTGTTCACTAAGAAAGGTTTTCAATAAATTCGAAATTTTAGGGAGTTTTGGGGGGTCGAAGTTACTAAAATCCCCTATAAGAAATACATAGTATAATATAATTATTGATTTATTTTTTGTGAATATACTTTTAACTTTGATTTGTCTATCCGTGCTAAGCCGGATCGGGCCAGCTAAGCTAAATTCACCTAAAGCTTGAATATTTAGAAATCAGGCCATAGATTTTGAAAAATGTTTACTAAAACACAAGAAAATAAACGGTACTTGGAACTGGCACATACTTTCTCACAAACATATTTAAATTATTAAACAGATTCACTGTGACTTGTTGGGTGGGGTAGGAGAGGTGATTTTTTTTAACGGGAGATTAAGAGGGCGCTTCCCTGCCCGCCATATTGAATCTGATTCCCATAAGATCAATGCTACAGAATAAGTCATTTTTTTCCGTTAATTCGTGGAATAAATTTAAAAATTTGGTTTCATTTTGAAGTACTGTCATATGCGAATGTTGATTGCCGAATACATTTACAAAAACCGTGTTAATGTTTTCATAAACTTATGATATAAATAGTAAAAAATAGTAAACTTTATTAACTTTTTACTCAGTTGCAAAAAGATATATTGCAAAAAACCTTAGCAATCAACACCCACAATCTATTTTACTTTAAGAATAAAAATACAGCTTTCGTTTTTTGACAAAAACAACACTAAAATATGCTTAATAGTGAAGGTATGTTTTGGTTCTTTAACATTGAAATTGGTACCCAACTTCGCCGTTTTGAATGTAGAGAGCCTAGCCTTAACTAATAAATATTATTATTATTATCTAGAGAGAAAACTATTCCATCGATTTCAAACAAATTTGCACCAAACATGACAATTAGGTCTTTATAGATGCACGTAAAAAGGTTTAGAAAATTTTTGAAAAACCACCCCCTTTATGGCCAAAAAACCCACAAAAATCAGTTATTATTATTATTAGTAGCTAAACGAGAATTTTTAGAAAGATGCGCTTTTTTGCATATGGTAGGGTACATTAAAGGCTACAATTAAGTCAAATTTTATCAAAATAGTTAGAGCCGTTTTTTTATAAAAAAATAATAACTAATTTTTTGGGGTTTTTTTTGGCCAAAAAGGGGGTTGTTTTTCAAAATTGTTCAAAACCCTTTTTCGTACATCTATGCAGGCCTACTTGACATGTCTGGTGCAAATTTGGTGGGGTAGGAGAGGTGATTTTTTATTAAAGTTGGAGATTAACTAATAAATATTATTATTATTATCTAGAGAGAAAACTATTCGATCGATTTCGAACAAATTTGCACCAAATACGTCAATTAGGTCTTTATAGATGCACGTAAAAAGGTTTTGAACATTTTTGAAAAACAACCCCCTTTATGGCCAAAAAACCCCCAAACATCAGTTATTATTATTATTATTATTATTACCTAAACGAGATTTTTTAGAAATATGCGGTTTTTTGCATATGGTAGGGCACATTAAAGGCTACAAATAAGCCATATTTTATCAAAATCGTTAGAGCGGTTTTTTGTAAAAAAAATAATAACTGTTTTTTGGGGGATTTTTTACGAAAAAGGGGTTGTTTTTTAAAAATTTTCAAAACCGTTTTTCGTGCACCTATACAGGCCTACTTGACATGTCCGGTGCAAATTTGTTTGAAATCGATCGATTAGTTTTCTCCATTTTGCCAAAAAAACCCCAAAAATCAGTTATTATTATTATTGTTAGCTAAACGAGAATTTTTAGAAAGATGCGGTTTTTTGCATATGGTAGGGTACATTAAAGGCTACAATTAAGCCAAATTTTTTCAAAACCGTTAGAGCAGGTTTTCTATAAAAAATAATAACTGTTTTTTTGGGTATTTTTTTGCGAAAATGTTTTTTTTTTTTAATTTTTCAAAAACGTTATTCGTGCATCTATACAGGCCTACTTGACATGTCCGGTGCAAATTTGTTTGAAATTGATCGAATAGTTTTTGCTCTATCTACGTATACATACATATATACATAGAGACAGACATTTTGTAAAACCTACTTTTTTGGACTCAGGGGGTCCCAAAACGGATATATCCACAAAAATCTCAACATCGATTTTTTTTGCGATCACTATACTTTCTCTATACTATAGTATACCGGTAGTGAGAAAGTAATAAGTTAGCTAATCTATACTTTATAAAAGCCAAATACCATTGAGTCATTCACTCATCAAAGATTCTCCTACAAAACCACGAGGCCTACAAACATGAAATTTGGCACTAATACTCTATATAGGATCTAGGCGCGCACTAAGAGAGGGTTTCCGAAAATTCGAAATTTTAGGGGGGGTTTGGGGGGTCAAAATTACTAAATCACGATTTATCAAAACCTACTGAACGGATTGGAATTACATTTGGTATGTAGTTTCCTCTAGGGCCATAGATGCTCGCTAAGAAAGGGTTTCAAAAAATTCGAAATTTTAGGGGGATTTGGGGGGGGGGGGGG
>JAGFPH010014906.1:0-22406 GCA_018207615.1 Philaenus spumarius | reverse complement strand
GGCTGGTTAGTTAGGTAGGCTGGTTAGTTAGGTAGGCTGGTTAGTTACCATGTTCTCTGCACAACACAGTGCCAGCACTTTGATAAAAAAAAGTATATAATTTTTGACAAACACTCCTTTAAAAACGTTAATTTGTCTTTTTTCAAGCGACAAACCATTTTTGTATGCTAGTCTTTAATTATGTTCAATGAAATAAAACGGCACCTTTGCCTAGACGGACAAATCCACGTCTGACCTCTTACAGACTGGAGATGTTGGTTTATTTAAATATAAATGTTTATTTCAAAGCTATGAATATGATGTTATTTTGTTTTTTCCTAAAGTAACAACCCTCTTCTCATGTCTATCTTTGGAAAGTTTGTCTATCTTTAGTTCCCACGCCTCCTAGTTTCTTTCTTTACTTTATAAATAATAACCTTTACTTACTTTTACCACATGTTATTAGTTGTCTACATTATTCTACATAATTTAGAAAACAAATATTTTATGAATTCACATAGGTTTGAAATACTTAAATGTAATTTGAATATTGGACAGTTAGAAATTCATCAAGAAAATCAAAAATTGTACATATTGTTTGTTGTATTAGTTAGAAGCTGACGTCCATCATCTTCAAAGTGAGGTTTGTGAACTCAGAGATATGTTGGGAAAAGAGAGAAAGAATTCTGCAACTTTGGAAAATGTGCTTGCAGCTTCGCGACAGGAAACTTTGCAAAGAAACATGGACAATAATGATCTAAAGGCACAAGTACAGTGTTTGCAGAAAAAGCTGTGTGAACTGCAGGACAAGTTGTAAGTATTAATCTTTATAGATTTAGTAAACCAAGTGGTAGTAAAATTTCCTTTTACTTTTATTCAGTTATTAAATAAAAAATCACTATGTCAGTACTTAGTTTGGCCATAGCCCATTCTTGTCGTCTTTGCCATCCAATCCTATGCTTCTTAGAAGATTAGAGGATTGCCTGATGTGAGAAGGGAATGGGTTATCGCAGTGCTGGTGGGAAGATGACCTTATTCTTGCCTTCATTGTTGCAAAGTGAACAATGGTTTACAGGTTAGGCATTACAGACACAGAAGAAAATGGGTTTGTAGAAAATGGTAAAAATGGGTTTGTAAGAAGTTTTCACAAGTTAAAAGCCTGAACTCCACTACACTTTCTGTCTTGGTTCATTTATTATAGATGGTTTACCAACTGTCTCAAGCAGAGGAATCAGTGTGTGAAAGTTAGTACTACTATTATCAGTACCAGGGTGTTATTAAATATGGAGTGCCTCAGGATACAATATTGGGAATGATTTTATTTCTATTTTATAAAAACAGCTTAAGCCAACTAATTAATAGGAAACCAACTAATTGATGGTAATTTTAATAGAAAGCCAACTTCTTTTGCTAATGATACTAAACTGATTTATTTAAGTGACTCCTGGCTCCATAATAAATTATCTATGGACGGGCATTTACTGAGACTTACGTGATAGTTCTTCAGGAACCAAATGGTAATCGGCACAGAAAAGTAAATTTTATAAATTTTTCACGAAAAACATCAGTTTGCACAACTCAAAATTTATTTACAATAAAACCTCGATTAACCGTCACCGCTGGGACCAAGGACATCACAGTTAATTGACGAGACGGATAACAATAATACCATAGACAAATACCTTAACCTATTAATACAAATTAATCGACTCTAATTTTGGTATAAACGTAAGTTAAACACGTTTGTAATATAAAAACAATTTGTATTAAATAACTAAAAAAGATTTACAGTAGAAAAATAGCATGTATTTAAGTAATATGTAAGTTGTAACGTAAGATTATAAAGTTATAACTGTTTTGCGCTTGAAATGTAATTAATAATTTTCTTTTCGGCACAAGCTTTCAGCGCAGCAATATTCCTGATCTTGTTTAGTAACATCTGCATCGGATTACATTCTTCTTGTTCTTCAAACAGCATTGTTTCGGTTTCGAGTGGTTAACAGTTTGTTTTTTAACAAAAAATATATACTCGTCATCATCAGATATTTCTTCTTCCACCGCATTCACACTGGCAACAATTTCATCATAATTTAAAATTTTGAATCCTCCATCCAATCTGTCATCTTCTGCACTGTTTGGTAGATGATTACACTGCTTCACTATTTCATAAACTGTGATATCTTCAGATTCTACATTTTTAGGTTGAGGTAAAGT
Organism: Philaenus spumarius; assembly: GCA_018207615.1. Lineage (NCBI taxonomy): Eukaryota > Metazoa > Arthropoda > Insecta > Hemiptera > Aphrophoridae > Philaenus > Philaenus spumarius. The sequence continues at coordinate 20,213 of JAGFPH010014906.1, read as the reverse complement.
TTATTCAATCTGACAGAAACTGACGGATAAACGAATGGTGGTTAATCGAAGTTTCACTGTATTTACTAATACAATAACACGCCCTAGAGTTGTGAGGGTGTGCTCAATAAGATACTTTGTGGTCTATTAAGAATTAGATAATAACATCTAATGGATGGTACATTTCTCAAAATTCCATTGTAAGAATATTTTATAAAATACACTGTTCCTTCATATATCTTTAGAAAGTTGTATTTTTCAATCATACTAAGTAGGTTAGATTATTCCCCGAGGCATCAGCTGAGAGGATTACAATCTCACGACAAATTAAGTATATATGCTCCGATTTTGAAAATCTCAACTGGTATCGATAAAACACATATTATTTCATCAGAAAAGTGTTTGCCAAAATTTTGCCCAACGGCTAGTAAAAAAGTTGTAGCGGTTTTTAGAAATTTCGTCCCAAAAACAACTTTTTTTATAAACTTTCTCCGATTTTCACATATAGAGTATCAAACGAAAGATTTTAACGAGTACTTTAAGAAAATTTAAAAAATAATCCAAACAAGTTCATGAGGCTATATCATTATTTTTATGTTATTTTGCTATTTTTTACACTAGCTAATTCAAACACTAGCAAAGTTAGTCAAATGCCTACGCACCTAATTCTACCACAATAGCTCAAAGATTTTTTAATATTAGAATTCTACATTCTACAGGTCTCGGGGTCTTATCATTCTCACTGCTACGCAGTGAGATGTTCGGATTTTTGAATTTCTTGTTGGGGAGCAGAATGCTTTACAAATTTGTACACTATCGTAAAAGTTTAAAAAACATTTATAACAATGTAGGTATAACAATTTTACCAACTGTAAAATATATCTAAGTCTATTTATATATTCTATAGAGATAGTATAGCCTATAAATAATGCATAGATACATTTTGATATTCTGATATTTTAAATAAAAATGTCAGAATATCAAAATACCATTCAGATAATGGTACCAGTCAGATAATGGTAAATGTCATCACAGATTAATGTAAGTTCTTGAACTTTGCAATAAAAATACAGAATTAAAAAAAATACTGTATATGTTTTAAATCTATACAATAAAATTTTTGCAGAGAACACGGCACCAACGCACTACGCCACTGCCAGGCTGAGGCTTCGGACTACCAAAGTCAAGTAGCAGAGCTACATCGTGAAATAACAAATGAAAGATTTGAACGAGCTAGAACAGATGAAGAAAGAAGGTAAATATAACTATGTTTTTCATATTTACATAGTTATAAACATTTTATTGCACATTCGGGTTTTTTCCCCACCTACTGTTTTTAAAATTATTTAAGATTTTCTGAAGGACCCTTTGCAAACCCTTTGCAAGGACCACATGTGTTTATTTCAAATTAAAGGTAAGAATTGAGATATATAAAGTCACATATTTTACCCTTAACTCAAGACTCAACCAAACTGAAGAAAATCAATTCAAAAGAGTGAACTGTTATTTTAAAACTCGTACATACTGTATAAATAAAAAAAATTCTGTAAATTCAAATTTTCCATCTCCATGACAATTGATTAGTCCATCCTACGCTTGCTTGCTTTGCTATATTTGGCTCGCTGACTTTTTACTAATAAATGCACAATGTATACACTTCATACAATCCAAAACAAATGCAACCCAATAATTAATTAAAAAATCTTTATAAACTCAATGGACTTACTGTGTTTTGTAGGAGAACAAAAAGTAGTTTGCGTAGCCACTTTGTTTAAATGTTGCATCATCAAAGTAGATAATATATAAATAACATCATATACAAAGACCAAATGTAGTCCTTTTTCCTTATCAGTTTGTGCATTTGATATGGATGGAGTTTCATTTTCTTTGTGAACATAGCAATGATATACGGAAATTTTCCCATGGTGCATCATTTAATGGTAGGACAGCTGGACCATTTACATTAATCAACAATGCCGGGATTCTCTAAATCAAGACTAAATATCAATTGACTTATTGGGCACCCAAGCTAACATAAAGTATTCTTGACTTTCTAAGAATAATTGCAATTTAAAGTAACTTTCAACAATGAACGCACATTGAATTGAGTTTTCCTTGAGATTAGTAGAAACCTATGTTTATCCTTTCATATCTTACTCACCCCTATCTTCAAAAAAAATCGAAATGGCTTTCGTGTACTGCACACTACCACTAAGTCACTTATTTCCAACGCACGCATTTGCGGCAGTAAGAAACTAAATTTCCCTCTTCAATATGTTTTTGAACGTTGGGTTGTGTACCTTTTGGTTCAACTGGTACATGTAACAACATTTTATGTAATAACAAAATATTATTGATATAATAACACAATTACGAGCAAGTGATGCAAACAATATAAGCAGGAGTAATTTGTGTATCAAATCGATGTAAATTTTAAATTAGATTACAAAAACTCCATTGCATTGTTATAGGTTATTCAGGCTGTTTCAGAATTCTCTACCAATAATTTTAGGGGTTTTCCAGGCCTAAGACAATTCATAATATTGTTATTAAAATGTCCTCTAAAATGCCTAGTTTTTTTTTTATAAAGCTGCTATTTAATTTTTTTTACTTGTCAATTTTTCAAAAAAGTGATTGATATACTAGTTTGAAATTTTGTTATAGTTTTATAGTATAAAGAACAAACTACACAAAAATAATCACGTTTTTCTCCCACCCAATTCAAAATGGTTGCTGTTTAAAATGTTTGATGTAGAATACATTTTTAGAGATAACAAAATGTTTTTTGTTTTTTTTTTTTTCACTTTTTCTGTCAAAGAAAAACCGAGTTATGGACGAAAAACAAAAAAACATTATTTAGTTCTAGGCCAATCTTTTGTGTTTTAGACAAATGCCAAGAAGAAAGTTTCAGTTTTTTTTCACAGCTTGGTGATTTTTTTACCTATAGAAAAATAAAAAAATATTTAGTTTATTCAGTGCATTGTGGCGTACACCAATCATCAATGCATTTCTATTCCAACTGTGCCGCTCTGTACGTCCGTTGGGGTTTTACGTAAATATTGTAGTAAAGTGTTTCAAATTAATCGAAAGCCAAAGAACAGTTAACTAGTTGTATCTAGTCAACTTTAAAGCAAGTTAACTACTGTATGCTTTACTTCTGCCGACTCTCAGCAAAGGTTTGGGTATACTTTATGGTCTTTAAGTAATAAGTTTAAGTGTTAAAAAAACACAAATTGTTTATATGTTCTGAATTTTTTTAAAGTGTATTTGTTTTAAATATATTTCACGAAACATTCTAAACGGCCGCCTTTTTCCTATAAAACTCCGTGCAAAATTTCAAGTTCAGTAGAAACTACATAAACCGAGGTATTGTTTATCAGCCTAACCTTGGTTAGCTAAAAACTCTACAGTACTCGGCCCGCTGGTCATAACAGCCTAACTTCACGTGTTTGAGGATAACTGATGTGAAAAAAAGTACAGTACAAAGTACAGTATGAAATTACGTTTTAATGACAAATACAGTACTGTACCAAGAAATACATTATGTAAAAAGAATACAAAATGACATAATCTTATAGATTAAGACAAATTACACAGTGAACAGTGATACAAAACTAATAGTGTATAAAAAGAAAACTCACATATTGTAGTTAAGATTGGTGGATAAAGTAGTCTTTCAAATTTTTCTGTTTGATTCCACTATTTCACGTCAACGACGCAAGAACAGAAGTTCAGTTCGAGTAACTTAAGGGTCGGCTCTAGTAAAACAGAAAGGAACCTGCGACTCCAGCGTAGCAGCGGTAGGTTACGCGGACATTGCTCATCCTAAATCCATTTAAAACCCGCAATTGTTCAAATAGCGTTTTTTTTTTAAATACCAAACTCTTGGGGACAAAATTCTTCATCCAAATGGCTTTGTAATTTTTCGCTATAATTAATAGTTACAACGTAAAAAAATATTTAAAATCACCCTATAGCGGCGGTAGGCTACATGTACATTGCTCAGCCTAAATCCATTTAAAACCCGCAATTGTTCAAATAGCGTTTTTTTAAAAATACGAAGCTCTTGGGGACAAAATTCTTCATGCGAATGGCTTGGTAGTTTTTCACTATAATTAATAGTAACAACATAAAAAAATATTAAAGATCAATGTTTTAAATTGCTAATAAATATTAAACAAAATGTTTTTCTTAGTTTTGGAAACGCCATTTGCATGCATATTGGCCATAGCTTTAAAATGACATATCGTTCATAATTATCCGATCAAAAATAAAGGAAAAATATGGATTTTAATTTAACATTGGTCTTATGGAGTGTTATCCAACATGGCCAACAGCTAGAGCCGACCCTTAAGGCTAGGGCCGTTTTTAACCTCCGCAGTGCCCTAGTCACTTAAAACTGTTGCGCCTCCCTCCCACCACTACCAGAGCCACTTCATGCCATCATGAATGCACTTCATGTAATAGTGTCTTGTCTCACTCGGTGCCCGCAAACAGTACCGATGGGCAGTGACTCATCATCAGTCAGGCGCACTCCGCACTGCACTGTCCATCAAATCCTGCCTAGCCTTTCGCTCACCACGCACACTCACACACATGCAAACACAACGCATAGGTACATGACACGTTGGGCGTTGGTTGGTTTGCTGTAATTTTAATTTTGTATCCTCCGTTTGTTAAAACTTTTGTGAAAAATGGTTGTACATTAAACCAGAAATAAATGTATTAAAAAAAATTCCCTCATTTTGCGCCCTAGGCATGCCTAAGCGAAGAAGCGGCCCTGCTTAAGGCTTTTGTTCTATGTAACTCAACGCCTTCTCGATCGCTTAAAGTCCATCTGAGTGAAATATGTTTTCAGGCACAAAGTCATACTCATTTTCACTAAGCTGGCTTGCTTCTTTGTTTATTGTCTCTATTATCAAGTCATCAATCCCCTCCAGATTGTCGTCAGCATTTACAGCACCTCTGCCACACTAAATGTTAATACACTTGACAGCATCTTATTAACTATTAACAACGGCAGTTTAGCGTAGCGAGATCATTTAGAATTGTTTAGGTACCGTAACTTTTTTAATACTGTACCTTGGTTTAACTGAAACTCGTTAAATTGAGATCCTACTGTTAATCAATACTGTTTTTTAGATAAAAATTGGCAGATACAAAATTTTTAGTAAAGATATTGTGTCCCTGGAACAATACCTAAAAGTATTATTAGAGAGTTCTGAGACACCCTATGTGTAAAAGTAGTATCATTCTGTTTAGGTATATTGGGTCGCACTGATTCTGGTGTTGGAAGATTTTAATCGCTTTTTAATTATTTGTCCACAATAGGAAATGTAAATGTCCTAAGAAAACTCTTTGTAAATGTGGACCTGTAACTTCTAAAGAACCGTTTTGCAAACCCTGCATGGCTTTTCCTTCTGAGGTAGGACTTACTATTTATTTAATTTCCCTTATGCTACTTTGTATTATATTAAAACAAAATACCATCATTAAATCTTAAATTTATTGAAATACCGATAAAATACTAGCATTCAATTATTGTACTTGTAAATCTATAGTTTTAAATCAGTTTTTTTTTTTTGTTTTTTTGTTAAATCAATAACATTTTTATTTTTACTTTATTTAACATATTTGCTCTGTTATGCTTGAAAGTAACGGTTATTTCATTTTGAAGAAAAAACACATTTTAAAGGCAATAAAAATTGTTCTGATTGTCCTTATTTTATTCAAATAATTGTTTTGACATTTGTACTACAATATTTTATAGGCTACACCACCCTCTGTGTATCCTTGTTCTTAATGAGTCAATTTTCAACCACCACATCATAAATTAAAAGTTATCATTTTGAAAACTCTGGCAGCTTCTCAATAATTTATAATATGAGCCGGTCTCGACTGTTGTTCATAAATTCTGGAATGTTAACGTCTCTTTTATAGCATATCCTCGATTTTCTTTAACACGTACAGTTGCTGACCTTGACTTTAGATTTTATGAACAAAATCCTTATTAATAAATTTTGTTTTGGGTTTTACCTTGGTTAGAGACTTCTACAATGTCTAACCTGATTTGAAAGCCATCCAAATGTTAAATTTGGATTTAATCTTGCATATTTTCTCCAACAAGCACCATGAGGAATGGATGTCGCCGTATCAACAAGTTTTTCCTAATATTGCTAGTAGTTCTTCTGATTAAAATTTTTTATTTGCTTTTTGTGAACTCCTCAGGATATCCATTACTCTGGTGTTCATCAAAAACTTGCTCTATCTCCTTGCATTGTTTTAAAATTGTTCAATAGAACGTTCCAAAGTTACCTTCCAACATTTAAGGAAGTAAAAATTCAGTACTGTATATGACTTCAAAACCAGAACGTCTATAAAAAAGCCACCATCTATCTATTTCTAGTTCATTGGTGAATTGTATAGATGTTATCAAACTGTGGATAACGCTGGGTGCACAAATAAGGTGTTCATAGCCTATAAAATATTGTAATAAATCGGAACGCAATTAATTGAATTAAATTTTTAATAAATAAAAACTAATACATGTTTTTTACTATTTAGTTATAACATTCTTTATTTCTTATCCATTGCTTTAACAACGTGTTCTTTTTGAACAGAGACCTGCCGGTTGCACTTGCACAAGTTTTCCCCCAGCACCTCCTCTACCCTCGAGGTCCACTTTTCCTCCCAACTCTTTCATTAAAAATAAAACACGCTTGTCTGAAAAAAAGAAGAAATCTTCTCGTGAAAATTCCGAGAAATCCAGTTCTTCAACACCAGAATCAATGCAAAATGACTCTTCTTCCAAATGACCAAACGTGAAGCAGTTTTAGCTTACTTAAAATTTACAAATATTGTTTAATATTAGTGTGTAATATTATTCTCAAATCTTTATATGTGTCGTAAAACTAAATATATATGATTGGTTGACTGAAATGTTTTTCAACATGTTGAGATGTAACATTTTATTGCAAAACCATGAATATATGGGATGGAAATCCAATGGTCTATTAAATACAGTTGGATTGTGAGATTCCAAATTCATTACTTTCCACAGTTACTGTATTTTATTAAAATAAAATCAAACTTGAAATAATGATTCTAGTTATTATTTTGTCTGTTCTGCTATTATAGTAAAATACTTTTGTAATTTATTTTGTTTGTATTTAATTAATCTGTGTACAAAATGTATAGAAAAATTGTTACGTGTATATTTTAAACATTAAGATAAGTAAAATAAAATATAGGTAGGCCGAGGCTTTATATGCAAATACTGGGCCCCTCAGTGAATATTTGTGAAAGCCCTCCTTTATATAAAAGAGAAAAATAAATAGAATCGCAAAGCTTTTGAGACTAATAAAATCTATTTTAAAATAATTCCATGTAAACAATACAAAGGACACACTAGTAAGTATGGCCAAGGCAAATATGTAAATAGAACATTTTAGAACACGGAATTGTTGTGAAGTTAACAAAAAATCCCCTTTATGTAATTTGTATTACATGGTTCCTACATACCTGGGAAGTCAGTGAAATTGGTTTCGAGCCTGGAAAGTTTTTAAAACGTGCCAAAAGTCAGGGAAATTTTTTTTGAAATCACAAATTTGTCAAGAAAATTTAACTATTACCTTCTTAATTTTCTATGTAAAGTTCTTATACTTGATACTTTTTACTTTCTCCCCCTATACCATAGTATATGGAGAAAGTATTGTATTCGTCAAAATTTTCGAGTTTGAGTTTTTGGTGGAAATATCCGTTTTGGGTCCCCCTGAACCTAAAAAAGTGGTTTTCGGAGTGATGTCTGTGTGTGTGTCTGTTATCAGACCTAGAGCCTAAACCAGTCCTCCGATTTTGATGAAATTTGGTATGGAGGTACTAATCAATGATATCTCCAGGCGTTTTTTTCATTTTTGTGAATTTTTTATTTTTATATGGGAAAACAGCTTTAACAAAAAATCACCTCTCCTACCCCACCCTACAAGGCACAGTGAATCTGTTTAATAATTTAAATATGTTTGTGAGAAAGTATGTGCCAGTTCCTGGTACCGTTTATTTACAATTTATACAAACTTCACTCAACCCAATTTCAAAGTGAAGATTGGTTAAGTTGTATAATTTATTTACTTTTTTTTATTTGTTACTGATAGAGTTACTCCGGTTAATTTGTAGTTTATAAAAGCTAACTTATTTTATACTCTTTTAAATTTGTAACATCAAATAAATTTTTAGGTTTTTAAATGCTATATAAAGTTTGTCTGGAGTCAATCTATTTTGTTCCAAAGCACAATAAATACTTAGGTCCTCACATATAATACAGAATATGTTATTCTAATTCAATGAAATTTTTACAAAAAAGAGTCTAGATTTATTATTTATGTTGAGAGGCAGGAAAATTTATCAAGCAGATTTTTATCCTAATGTTAATTTTAAGACTGTGTATGCCAGAAGTAGTATTATTTTCATTTAGTATACTACTAAATTTTACTTACATTTTAGTACATTTAAGGGTTAAAATGGAGTAACTACCCTAAAACAATACACCTTTAAATTCTCATCAGAATAGAGATAAATTGCACAAGTATTTTTTATTGATACATAACAAAATTATAGCTTGCACATTTAAATTATTTTTGTTTAAGGGATGAACATCGGAATGCCAAGCATAAAACAATAAATATACTTTATTTTACTCCCATTGAAGCTAGAGAGCGAAAAATTGGTACATTTATTCCATACTTAACTTAATATTTGAATTGTCAAATTAATATTGAGTAATTCTAGGCCTTTTGTTACGTTAGTTTTAAGAATTAATCAGTTACGCATGTAAGTGACGATACAGATTACTATGTATGTATGTGTGTTGTGTTGCTTTGGCTTGTCCTTAATGAATGCTTGTATTTTAATACTGTATATTTATTATTTGTTTGACTTCAGTTACAGCAGTACTCTATAAGGAGCTGATAGGTCTCACTCATATCACTGCCACACCATGTGCCCACGATTCAATCATCAGTTTGTGATAATATAATATAGGCGTATATTAGTGACATATTTATTTCTATTTTGGTTAACATGTAGCATATTTTCTGCTCGATATTCATTTTTTTAAATTAGTAAATAATAATATAAATAAAAAATTTGGAATTAAAAAATATTGAACAATTCAATTTTAACCCTTGTCCTACAATAGTTACTCTTTTCAGTATATTGTCGAAAATAGATAGAGTAAAACTTTAACACAGATTCTGACAAATAATATGTTTAATTACTGAATGTGTTTCAACTACAGTATCGCCCTCTTCGGTTTTTCTAATTAAAACTTTCGCACTTGAACTGGCATTCTGTTGTTAAATTAACCTTCCAGGGTGACCTTGGTCCTGGGAACACGTAATTTGTATAATAGTTATTAAAATATTGCTTTGAACAACACGCATTAGGGATTGCCTAACAAATTCCTGCCAGTAGGTATGACCATTTAGTAGAAAGCTAGTTTGCTGACAATGACATGGGACTCAAAAGGGTAATTCCGAAAAAGTGGGTGTCTAAGACCCAGGTACATGACTTATTTCACTAAAATACCAGTTCTGTAATTCTATATATTATGCGGAGTGAGCTTGAGGTTGAATTAAAGGGTTGAACATCATGTTTGAATTGAAGGTGAGTTGGCCATTTAATATAATCGTGGAATTGTGCTTCGTTGCCTTAACATATATCTTGAATTCTTAAGTGTTTATAAATAGACCATATTTGCATACATGAATAGTTTCCAAATTATCGTTAAAATTCTAATATGTATGAAAGTTGTTGATAAAGGGTTTGTTACATCTTACATGAAGTCTTAATTCTTATAGTACTGTATGACCTACGTAGTAACTTTGGTTATCATTGCTTGTGAGCTCGTAAATGCCTGTTTGAAGTTAACCATCCACTCTGATTTTAAATTTATTACTTGTTTTGTATGAGACGATCACTGGTTTTTATCTATTACATTTCTCAGAGTATAGCTTTATCTGTTTCCAAGTTGCATAATGTTATTAATGTGTAGAGCTTACTACCTAGGAAATACTCATTTATAGCCTATAGTTGTATTTTTACAATATTCTGAAGTACACAAGCTAACTTGAAATACTAATCAATTTTTTATTTTATTTTGGAAAATACCAATACAGTTGCTTTATGCTAATTACGTTATTTATAACAATTTGTTAGTAGTCATTCCGAATATCGATATACTAATTATTTGATGTAGGACTTACCGTCTGCAATATTCCATTTTTCATCATTAAACGACGTCCGTTTCGGCTATTCAGCCATTTTCAAGTTTATTTTCAGGTTTCCCTTCTTCATATTACACAAACACTTACACATAAACAAAAAACACTTACACGACTATTTAAACCTATTGACTCATGAGTCGACTACATGCAATGATGTCCCGGTGTGTACTGTTGGTATGCAAGTTAATCGACGGGAAGGGGTGATGGGTTATCTACCTGTGTCAATAACATGTCGTATAATGCATGGGATTCAAAGTTAAGCTTTTCATTCAGTAACATGCTACTATCTATTGTATAGTTCTTGTATATTTCAAACTGTTCTAGCGCGTTCATCAACTTTCCCTTTTTACATCGATGTAGTATTTTGAAGGTATCGTCTATGCTGGAGTAACAGTGGTCATTCTGGATGATATGTTTGGCAAATTTTGACTCTGTTCTTGTGAGGTTCGCACTTTGTTTGGCCGACGGGATATGTTCTTTAAATGTGTACGCTACACATTATGTGTAAGTGTTTTTGTAATATGACGAAGGAAACCTTGAAAGAAATTTTAATAGCCAAAACAGCTGTTGTTTAACGACAAAAAACGGAATATTGAAGACGGTAAGTCCTGTATCTAATAATTTATAATAACTATTGTTTTTAGTGTGTACAAGAAGTTTTCACCACTCTCAGCAAACCAGATGATTATTATGTTCTAAAATTAGTTAACCTAAAATAACAACACTGGTCAAAACTAGCACAAAAGTATATCCAGTATTTCTAAGGGTTTTAGCAGTAGTTTTTGAGAAACTTTGACACTGTACTTCAGGTACATCTCGTTCTGTCAGATTATACAATCATGTTTGTTTTAAATACATTTGACTTCAATTCATTTTTATTCGTTATCAAGTAAAAATACATTCTTACATCTAACTTGCACAGATTGCTTAGGGAAAACAAAAGAAAAATTTATTTATTAATTAATTTGAAGAAAACATTCTAGTCAGCATTTGAACTTTCAGAGGGTTATTGATGAAACTGCATTTAGTATAAATTTACTAAAGCTATGTTTACAGTTTGTATTTTTATTAAGTTTATTTTCTGCACCCAGTTGACAATGTACATTGTATAAGCATTATCAACATTTACATAATAACATATTTATTTATTAAAAAAGTAAAAAAATATATCTTCTTAATATAGCATTGCTTAAAAATATGCATTACTCTACTGTTGGATGCCTCATGGATTCATTCATGGAATAAACATTTAATTCTTTGTCATAGTATAAGTCGTTTGGGAAGACTGTTATGAAGGCCCTGAAATTGTAGGTGATTTACCGGTTGTAACAAGTCTGTGGCTTGGAACAAATTATTTGTTTGCCTAGTGTTGTAATCAGTTTTTTTTTTTTTTTTTTTTTATTCTACTTTTGATGAGACGGCATGTATCTAGACTTTTTACCAAAAATAACCCTTACTGTGTATTTTGTTAATAAACAAATTATATATAACCTTATATTATATAACATATTGTTAACCAACTTGTGTTACTTATAACTATTTTATTTTTGACTTTAAATTTGTGTTATATAATTATTTGCACAACTTTTACTATTTATTAGCCATGGCATTTCGAAAACTAGACAACGCATTGATTATCAAATGCATGACTTATACCTGATCTTTTGGCACATTTTCAAAATCTCATCCAAAGCATTCTGGGTCGTAGAGAGGCTAGTATAGATCAAGATCGATTTTTGTCTCTAAAAACATCAAACTTTTAAATTAAACCAAATTTCATTTGCTGCCGTGCCCATTACTTACTTTCTCTTTTTAACTGCTCCACTGCTGTTCTCATTTCCTTTTAGTACAAACCCTATTTCACACAAAATGCCAAATGCTCGTCAATATCATGCCAATAATCATGTTCTTTTCTCATATAGTACTCAGATGCATCCTAGAGTAGCCTACTAACTGTTCTTATCAGTTTAAATATGTTAACTTGTCACCACTCTGACATAACTTAATACTGACTAGGGCAAGGTGAAGGAGAACATGTCCGTTTATCACGCTTACTCTAGTCGTATTGGTGTTGGGGTGTGCATGTTATTTAAGCGTTTTAAAGAGTAAGGTAAATATCAAAAAAGGAGTAGTGCCCTTCAGGAACAAATCCCTATGTTATGTGCTAAAATTAATACTATGGTTCAAGAGTTTTACGAATGAAAAAATAGCGCTGCATAAAGACAGGAATGTTGTTGCTGTAAGAAATGTAGAGGGGGGGCGTTTTAAGGGCGTTTTGGGGATATGGGCAGCAGGAAACGCTGACAACATTCGATGTGTCTTAACGTTTGGCTATTCCAACTCTCGGCCCAGGTGTCTGAGGGTAGACAAGGAAACCGTAAAAAAGGTGTTTTGTACACACAAGAGCCAAAAAAAAGAAAAGACCAATAATAAGAGTATCATATTATGTGTGTCCATATTTTAAAGAGTACCATACTAAAAAAGGGTTCCAAGTTTTTTGAAAAAAATTTACTTTTTCCGAAATTTTTTGACCTAAATTTGTAAGTGGTATGAGTATTACACAAACATAAATTGATTTTGTCAATATTTAGAAAAACATTTTTTTCCTCTTAGAACATTTTCAGGTCAAATGGCTTACTCTTAATTACTCTTAAAAAAACAACATACCTGGACGTTCCGAAATGTTGCTACTCCTTGCAAAATATTTTTAACAATTCGAAAGACAAAATACCTAATTTGTCAAAAAGTGGAGTGTACAAATTAAGTTTCAAAATTTGTAATATGGCTTATGTAGGACAAACACGTCGTAGTTTTAAAACTATCAAGTGAACAAAACATTGGTGGTAGGATTACAATGATTCTAGTTTCCTGAACATTTAAAAACTTGCAACATTTTAGATATAAAAAAAAAATATAGATTTTAACGTTCTGCATGTTAATTGCAAGTGTAAGGAGTTATGCTTTGGAATTAGAAATTAAGAGGTTAATTATTCAGCACTCAAGTTTACTTTTAAATCAACAAGTAGATTTAATTAACTCCACTTCTTCAACCTTTGTCATTGCACAGATATCTTCCCCCCCCCCCCCCCCCCAATCCCTAACCTAATGATATTATGGCCTACTTTATCCAGGCCTTTAGTCTTTAAGTTGGTTTTAACTGGCAAAACCTAAGTCGGCAAGGCTCATTAAAACATTTTGTGAAAGTACTAAAAAGTGTTATTTCTATTGTTAATTATTTTTAGTTACAACTGTGATAAGTGGTTGGTATAATTTGTTAAGTTTTTCTAGATTTTATCACTTGTTAGTTAGTTTTAATTTCCATTATGTTTTGTTTTTAATGTTGAGTTTAGAAACAGTGCTTGCTCCATACTGTACCAAACGATAAATACCAGTTCTTGTTTTAACATTAGTTTCTAATGATGGATTGATCGTACTTTTACAATTTTTTTGTTCGGACATTTGGCATCCTTTGTGTATAGGAAATAATACACAACGTTCCGAGAGTATAAATCAACCCTCGTTATCAATAGGAAAACTAAAGCTAACACATACATAAACTAAAAAGAAAACCTAACCCTAGAAGACCCAATCAGCCATACTAGTGTAGAAATAAGGTCATTGTTGGTACCTTTACTTAAACAAGATTTAAAAATAAGAGAAAGTAAAAATTTATCAAATTTAAAAGTCTGAAAATGTAATTAATAAACCTCTACAAAGCGCAATAACTCGAGCCCATGCTAGAACCCTAAAATAGAGGGGGGGGGGGGTTTACTTTAACCTTTACCTGTTTTAGAATAACAGTCCCATTGCATTCTGAAAGGCAGCCTTGTTATCTTCGACATCTGTCTGTCTTTGTGTGTGTCTGTACCTGGTGTCTATGGTTTCTCTCATTTTGTTTGTATTTAGTTTTTAGCTTTCTTGACATCTCATTTCTAGTACGGTATTCTAGTTCTGAGTTCTTCTTCATATTTTTAGGTTAGTCAGTTTAGGCCTAGTGCTCAAGGTTTGTTTCTATTTAGTTTATATATTTGTGTTAGCTTTAGTTTTCACTTAATTACAAGAGTTGATTTATACTCTCGAAACCTCGTGTATTATTTTCTAATAATGGCAAATATCCGAACAAATTATTTTTTTAAATAAGCTCAGTTTTTCACCTAAAGAAAAGAAGAATAGGCCTAATTAAAGTAAAAAATAACATTCACTTTCAACTTACTTTAACTTTTAATTCAATTAAACTTGTGCTTTATGTTGCCAGGTTATTTTGCAAAAAGCCAAATTCCATCGGAGTAAAGAAGTTCTTTTTGTGCAGACATGTTGCTGAAAGTATAATAAACAAACCATGTCCATGTTGTGTTTTAGAACAACATGCAAAATCAAAAAGTAGGCCTAAACGTGGTAAAGTCACTCGAAGTATACATTTACCAACAAAAGAACTCTTTAAAAATAATGTTTATGAAGAAGATTCATATACAAACACAGATAATGAATTATCTGACAGCCTAAACACTATCGAATGTTTGGATTTAACCAATAAATGTTTGAGTACAGCGGACAGTAATTTGGAAAATGAGTTGAGTCAAGATGAAGTTTTACTTGAGAATTTATTAATTGGAAGGAAATCAAGACTCAACACCGTACAGAATAAAATGGATAAAATTCTAACAAAACTAAATGATTTAGAAAAAAGATATATAAAGACTAATAAAACAGTTTCAAACGAAGAACCTAACAATAATGGGATTATAATCAATTTAAAACACGAAAAAACTATTAGTAAAGTCAGATCAGTTGAATGCAAAATTAAAAATAGCGATATTTCTTATGAAGTTCGTAACGTTAAATATGACCTTTCTAATGTGAAACTTAACCAAATTACAAAAGAACAATCTAGCACAACCTTTTGCTCTTGTCAAAGTCATTTAAGTTTACAAGATGTTGATATTCAGGTTCATGGACACAAGTTAAACTCCGCTAATTCTTATAATAACCTGTCCAACGCTGATTCTGATGTGTTAATTCGTAATGTGGATAAACAAATTAAAAATCTTCTTGAAATTAGTGACTCTACATTTGATGTAAACGAAATCAATTTATTAAATGAATTATTGCTTATAGCTAAAGGAAATGTTCAGTCCGACAGGATAAATTACGGTACTTCAAGTGCTGAAGGGGGAAAATTTGACAAAATTGGCAGTGAAAATAAAAAGTCTACAGAAATACACAAAGAGTTTTCTGCAGAAAACGTGCAACATAAAAATGCCAGTAGGCAAAAACGTTCACTAGAAAACAAACAACCGGAACGGAGAAATTTTCCCACTTCTTTTAATAACGAAGGAGTAAAATTAGACAAAATAATGGATAGTAAAAATAAAAAGTTGACTTTTCCTAAAGAAATGCCGAAACTAATTCCTACTATAGAAGGAGAACTTTCTGCAAAGCAACAAAGTTCAGTTGAGCCTCAAGACATTATAAAATCAGAACAAGTAAAACATATTTCTTCTTCAAATACTGAAGGGAGAAAATTAAACAAAACTGTTAAAAAGTTTACTTCTTCTTCAGAAACTTACACAGAAGAAAAAAGTAACAGAATGCAACAAAGTTTGCTTGAGCCTCAAGAAATCATAAAATCTGAACGGATAAAATATATTGCTTCTTCAAAAAATACTGAAGAGAGAAAATTAAAAAATAAAGTTTCATCTTCTGGAGAAACCCGCAGAAGAACTTATACAGATCAACGTAGCAGTCCCTCGAAGGAAGACTTTGAAAATAAGGACGTAAACGATTTGCACGAAAAGAGTTTTAAATCAAATTCTTCTTTTAAATATGTTTGTAAACAAAATTCAACCATCACAAATTCTTTATCCAAGTATTCATCTTTGTCCGTATATGTAGATTGTTTTGAAAACTTACAAGAAATGTCACAAAGTGAAAGTTATCAAGAAAATGAACATACAAGTTCTATTTCAAAGACAACGTTCGATTTGGAAATGTATTCATCAGTGTCGGACTCACGTTTTAACTATGTGACGGAAAGAAATTCCAACGTAAATAGTAAAATAATAAAAATACAGAGTCAAAATGATCTGCTGGTTGAAAATGAACAATATGAGACTCCAGTAAGTATTAATGGACAAAACACAAATAGCAATACTGCAAATAAAGAAGATAGAATCTCCGAGTGTACGACATTTCAGATCTGTACATTGGATCCGATTCCCCTTGGACTGATGTTGAGCAAAAATTCTTCATATACTATTACACTCCTAATTGTATTCCTTCTTGCAGCTTTAGGTCTAAACAGGTCCCATTTAGCCTGTAGGGCATAAAACAAAAACATGTTTGTCCAATGAATTTATTGATTGATTAATGTTGTTTAAATTGCTTGTGTGTTATTCAATCTACTGTAAAATAAAAGCTGCTTAATCTTGTATTGCACATTTACAAGAATCAGAGCGTTGTGGAGGTTATGTCTGATAATTAAACATATAACTTAAAGAGTTTTCGTTTATTATTTGGGTGAAGTGAAGAGCCATGTTATCCTCTAGGCTCAAAGTCGTAGTAATTTTTTTTTAGTGAACTAGTCATTAAATATTTGCTAATGAATTATGAATACACTTACGGTTGTCATGCGACAAAGTTCAAAGATTCTTTTTTTTCTTTTTACAAATATTAACGATAAGTTACCTTATACGGGCTCTGCACGTTACTTCTTTCTTGGTTCTTGCGTTTCAGAGCCTATGCTCCATCCTCACTCAAGTTTATCTCTCAATCGAGATTATATTATTGAATTTTTCTTTGACATGGCTATTAAGATCAAAGATACCGATCTTAAATAAACCATAATGCAAAGTTATAGACATGAGATGTTAGTTATCCAACGGCATTAAAGCAATGTTCACCGTGTGTGTCGAGATGTGTTTTATGTATTTGTGTGAATGTTTCTCTGTGATTTTGAATTGTAATGTACTGACGAGCTCGATCGAGGGATAAACTCTAAAGATGGCGCATAGGCTCTGAAACGCGTTAGTGCACACCAAGAAAAAAGTCACGACTTGGATACCAAACAAAATGAATCTTAAATTACAAATATTGTTTTTTGTTTAAATATCCATATAAAAATTAATCCATTAATGGGAGGATGTGAGAAAAATTTCTAAAGAAGTTCTTCAATAACAGCGGTTAGATATTACCAGTATTGTAAAAATGCAACAATTTACTAAACTTAATCAAGATTGAAAACACTAACGGTCGTTGTAAAACAATTTTCTTTAAGTGCTGTCGCCAGGGGGTGCGGCCCGCATCAGGTTTCACGTCCAAAGGGGCATAATATGCTTACTAGCATATTAATGTAATACAATTTTGTAGATAGTTCATTGGCCATTTCACAAATTACTCAATACTATAAACAGGAGTTGAGTCAAACGATAGGTTCACCGTGATACAGATCAGAGGTAATGTGTCTGAAATTAACAGTCACTACCAGTGGCAGATCTACCACTTGGGCTAACAGGCTTAAGCCCCCCTCCTTGGGATCCTAAACTTACACTAGATAAAACAGGCTCACAGCAAAAAATATATATATACTTTGCGAGTTTTGTTACTTTTCATTTTCGTTTAGTTTAAACGGTAAAACTAGTGAAAAGATGGAACACTTTTTCGAGACTTCGGCTCGTCCGGACAGAACACACGAATTAAAACTACGACTTTTAAACTCTCAGAATCAGTTTTCCCGTACCCAAAAACATATAAAACGATACCCTACACTGTGTTTTCATAATTTTGACCCAATAATTTCAAAATGTTGACCCAAAAACGTGACCCCGACGCACTACGACTCACGCTAAAAAGTTCAAAAGCTTTACAACTCTCCGCAATAAAATTACAAAGATTTTGGTACCATCAGAAGTTTTCTACGACGTCTGTGAGTGCTTACATCGTGTATCATACAGGAAAACAGAAACAGAAAAAATTACCGCATGATTTCAATACTTCGGCATTCTAATGTGAGCCGAAGTAATTAATAATTGTTAAGTACCGGTATTATAAAAGTAGGTTTTGGTCCTAATTCGAATTCGAACAAATTAACCATTGCAATAACCACTACTCGAACAAAATAGATTTTCTTTTAAACATTTGTTGTAGATGTAGACAGTTACCAAGTAAACTTATTATCTGTTACCTATTTTCGTATAAAACTGTTTTATTAAAAATCTTATTGTTATTTCTATTTTAATTGTTATTTAATTCAACACAATGCTGTAAAATGTTCATCTAATCTTATTTGACATAAGAAACTTCACATGTTTCACTTCAATGTTATCTCTAAAACTGTCGAGTTTATGAAAAAAGAATAAAAATGTATATTCTACCCAAAAACATCATGAAAATATGGTGGTACCATTTAAAAAATTAAAGTTGGCCGCCATATTGGAAAAACAGTGGGCAAGATACAAATTTTTTATATTACTAAATTAAACAGAACTAAAAGTCCAGGGGAGTTATTATTTAACTCTTTTTTAATAGCTCTTATAGATTTCGAAAGAAACAGCCTTCACACTTATAATTTCAATCATCCTGTTCAGCCTAGGCTATAAAAGTAGAAGTCCTGGCTGATTGACTCATTCATAATCAACGTACAACCAAAACTATGACAGCTAGAGACTTTAAATTCCTAGTACTTTCATACAACTGTGTAGAAGTGCTCCAAGAAAGGACCCACAAAATATTGATTTTAAGGGTTGAAAATAGTAAAAATATGGGAGTTCCCTCCCAGCACTATAACAGATAAAATAGCTGATTTGAATCAAAAGCTTAGCAAAACAATTCTAGGTGTATGAACCAACACACGTTTGTTGAATGCATTTACATTCATTACCATAACAACCAACTTAGAAAATTTGTAATCAGTTAATTATTTTTTACAAACAACAGTTTTTTTTTAAGTTTGGTTAACAAAATAAACTAAAAAGGTTTTCTGTATTGTAATTCGAACATCTGTTGATACATATTACAAATAAAACAGCTGATTGGATCATAAACGTAATACAACTTTAGGCTAGGCCTATACTGAAACAGTTTGTTGAAAGCATTTAGATTTATTACCATAGAAACCAAAATGGAAAATTTAGAATCATGTAATTATTCTTCACAACCAACAGTTTTTATGAGTTAGATAATAGCAAAAACAAACAATGTAAAAGGCTTACTATATCATAATTCACACACCTAAAACTAATATAATAAATTTTTGAAAAAAAAAATAAACCAACTTCAAAAAAACAAAAACAACAAAATGCTAAAACTAAAAAGTAAAAAATAATTAGTATATTGAGCAAACGTAATTTATTCAATTTACAATAATTTATATACCGTAATTTGTATACCGTATACGTAATTTGTGTACCAAATTCCACATTCCTAGGCCAAATGGTTTTTGAGATATAAAACAAACAATATTTATGGTTTTAGGGGTTGTTTCAACCCTTTAACGCGAAATATTTCAAAATTCTTTCTAATTTAAAATCTAAGGCCTATGAGGAATAGGCTATGTGTACCAAATTTGACGTTCCTAGGCCATATGGTTTTTGAGATATAAAACAAACAATATTGATGGTTTCAGGGGTTGTTTCAACCCTTAAACGCGAAATATTTTGAAATCCTTTCTTAGTGTGCCTCTAGCACCTATGAGTAATAAAATTTGTGTACCAAATTCCACGTTCCTAGGCCGTATGATTTTTGAGACGTAAAACAAACAATATTTATGGTTTTAGGGGTTGTTTCAATCCTTATACGGTAAATATTTCAAAATACTTTCTAATTTCAAATCTAAGGCCTATGAGCAATAGGCTATGTGTACCAAATTCGATGTTCCTAGGCCATATGGTTTTTGAGATATAAAACAAACAATATTGATGGTTTCAGGGGTTGTTTCAACCCTTAAACGCGAAATATTTT
>JAGFPH010014905.1:0-16325 GCA_018207615.1 Philaenus spumarius | reverse complement strand
TCCTGCCGTTCATCCGCCCTTGCTATTTTTTTAGTATCGTGGTGATTTGGGATAGGATACAAGACCAAAATTATGCAAATATTGTATTGTCATCGGACGTTGACACGTGGCCAAATTTTCAAGTAAATTGGACGTCTTGAAGGTGGTGAAAATTACGTTAAAGGATTCCGTTACATAGATAGATACAGGTCAATCTATAAAAGTCTATACAAATAGGGAACATCTATATATCTATACTTATAAAAGATAAATACCACTCATTGATTGATTGACTGATCACAGTTTCTCAAAAACTATATTATGGCTTTGGATCATGAAACTTGGCACAAATATTCTTTAAAGGCTCTAGATGCGTACTAAGAACGGGTTTTAAAATATTCGGTCGTTAGCGCGATTTTCTATTAATCATGAAATATCAAAAACCATTAAACATATGTCGATGAAATAAGCCGCTGCCCAGGCCATTCTTATCAGTTGAGTTAACAATGACCTCCGAGTTCCCTTCGCCTTCCCTCCTCCACGGCTCACGGGCGCTCGCTTATCAGTCTGGACTGCGGTTTGTCCCTACTGTCCTTCCTAATCTTATTTTTCCTTCAAAACTTTACATTCGCTCCTGGTTTCTATTTTGTTATTCTTCAAGTATATACTTAATGTTTAGAATACTTTATATAAACTACAAATTAGGGATATTCGTACATCGATGTTCATCCAAACGTATTCGATGTATTTTCAATCGATAAAAAAATGCCTGAAATTCTAACTTTCAGTTTCTAGTCTCAGTACATTTACCAGCATTCAACATTCAATTCGCGTACAATGTGCTGGCAGCCCTACTATTTTTCCTAAAAAAAGGTCGTCGTCTGTATCAGCTGGAGCCTTGTCGTAAACTTACGCCATTGTCGCACATTAGATAAAAAATTATATACAGGGTGAGTCACTACTGACTACATTATGTATATAAGCCCTTATCTGACCTTAACCGATTAGCTGTCATGGCGTATTTTGGGATTTTTTCAAATTACACGACTTTGTACTATTTGTTTGACGATAAAAACCACACTAATGTAGTTATGTCATGGAAAGTAATACCATTTGAAAGAACATTAAATTTACTATAAATTAAACATAGTACCCAAATAATAACTCCTTATACAACAATTTTTAAATAACTTTTAAGTTAAAAATTATCGTTACAGATTTTTTCCTTTAAACTTTAAGGCTCAATTAAATCAGTTAAATTTTTCGTATTCTTATGTTCAATTAACTACATAAAAAACTTCCTTATTTATTTATCTTAAATGATGTATAAATATGAAGGGGTCATACATAGAAAAAATTTTGAAATTTCATAAAAATATTGTTTAGACACAGCATCAGGATTTATCGTGTTGGTTCTAAACACCAAACTAATTACTGTATCTGTAATTTCTTTACCAGCTGAATCTCTTGACTGAATCAGCTGATTGGAAATAAAAACGTTTTAATCAGCTGTTTTTTGATGCGAAAAATAAATGCAAATTTTTTTACTGGATTTGTTTTTATTAAAATTAATAGAAACTGAAGGATATCTTTAGTTACAGTTCACACAAAAACATCTGGTGTGCACATCACACAACTTTCCTTACCAAAATAGATGCTGTATCAATTACCAAATTTTTCGAGCGAGAGATTGATGATACCATTTTCGAGTTAATAGGAGTATCCGTTTCGAAGAAAGCGGTACTAACTTCAAAACGGTTAATCCCACGGACCTGATTTTGGTCTCAATCGATTTCTCACCCCCAAAAATGTCAAGGTCGATACCAAACACGGCTAGTTTAAAAAAAGTCATTTTTGCCCCCAAAAAGGGCGTTTTTGGGGTCAATTTTTGAAAAAATGGAAAAAGTTGAGTGGGGTATCTTTTTTGACATTCTTTTGGACGCTGAATCGAATGAGACCATTTTCAAGTCGATAGGACCAGCCATTTCGGAGATACAAACAAAATAACTTGCGTTTTTGTAATAACTTTTTTCAACGAATTTTTAAGGGTATATAGCGTACATAGCGTGTTAAGGGGGTCTGAGTAGAGTATGTTAGCAAAGTTTAATCAAAATCGTTAGAGGGGTTTTGGAGTAAATACCAAAAATGTGCTAAAAACTGGTCCCACGGTAAGACACCAACTCCGATTTGCTTCAAATTTACATGGGTTAAATTGTTTACGTGTTTGAAGATATCCTGTAAATTTCAGCTTGATCCGTCCAGCCGTTTGCCCTGTGCACTCCGGACACACACACACATAGACACACAGACACACAGACACACAGAAAGACCAATTGCCAAAAATGCATTTTTTGGACTCAGGGGGCCTTGAAACGTAAAGATATTATGAAAACTCGACATCGAATTTTTGGGTCGATCGCAATACTTACCTTACCTAGTATAGGGTAAGGAAAGTAAAAATAACATGGTATCACGGTTCTCAACCGATTTCATCATTTGAGAAGATTTTCAAAATGTCCGCCGTTTACCCTGATACACATTCGAATTCTTTTTCTGAATTCCCTCACAGCCGCCTTCAAGTTCAGTTCATCACGTTCAGAAGCTGTCAAAGTTTTTTAAAAAACGTTGTATAAGGAGTTATTATTTGGGTACAATGTTTAATTTATAGGAAATTTAATACTCTTTCAAATGGTATTACTTTCCATGTCATAACTACATTAGTGTGGTTTTTGTCGTCAAACTAATAGTACCAAGTCGTGTAAATTACTATACTCTTAATGGACTACACCCACCTTATTGCTGTTTCACTTGTGTATATAACCGCAGGACACGTTGTCGTCAAATATAAAATCTTTGAAGCAAGGCTCCACGTCACACCACACACACAAAAACACAACACAAAATCCTATGAACAAGTCGTGTAATTTAAAAAAAATCATAAAATACGCCATGACAGCTAAACGGTTAAGGTCAGACAAGGGCTTATATAAATTTTTTTGTTCCTTTTGATAAGTAGAATCAGCTGTTAAAATTAATGTAGTCAGTAGTGACTCACCCTGTATACAGTACTCCAATTTACTACACATTACGCATACATTTAAACGCGCGTTCTATCATGGAAGTTCTATAATCAAAGGTTGAACTCAACATCGTCAATGAGTTGTGTGTATTTATTTCAATGTAAATAACTAGAGGGCACCGCACCTCGTTCGCTTAGCTCACCAACCCCCCTGGCGAAGCAAATGCAAACAGGTCATTGTATACGCTGATATACATTCACGGAAATTACTATTACTGTATTTAAGACAGAGCACTTGATCGGAATAGGGTGGTGGAAGTAGCGGTGAGAAGGTCCTGACGCATGCGCAGTAGAGCCAGAGTTTTTGCGTGAATGACAGGAATTGTATATGTAGGCCTATATTAATTTGTTCGACAATGCTTGACGAATAGGCGAAATGATCGTCAACAGAAATGTATAATTGGAAAAAGAACTGTGAATAGCGTTTTAAGTAAGTAAAGCTGTTTAAGTCGATTATCTAGCAAAAGAAAATGTTTGGTGGGGAACTTTAAACGCACAAGAAAAACATGAAACTCAAAAAAATAAAAAAAAGTTTTTTTTAAAATTTGAATTCCGTTAAGTACAATAACAATATAACGTTAGTTGCATTTTTTAAATCTTTAAAAAAAATTTTTAGACACCCTGTAGGCTATATTGGCTCGTACTGTGGATAGTCCAGATCAAAATCTTTCCAACGCCGTCTATTACCGTAAGTAGAAGCCGAGGTAAAATTAACTTTCTTCCAAAATTATAGGGTTTGATATAAAAAAACCAATTGTGATTTGTCAACTACATGATTCATTATCCGAATATAAATCACGTTATATTATAACCATAGAGTGTGAAGCCTAATAATTGTATCTCTGCACTAAATACACAGCTGATAATCTTTGACAAAACAATTCCAATTATCTCAACTTGGTACGAGCTGTCAATGCAATATTAATTACACGTTTCAATAATATTCAGTATTTTGATTTGTGTTGAACAAATAACGTAACCTGCGAACATAAACAGGATAATCTTCGTAAATAAGGTAGTCAATTGTACGTCGACAATTAGACAAGGCAAAGTACTGAAAAATAAAGACATTTTTGCCTACGGCTCCGATTTGGCTGCAGTTTTTTGCATCGTACCCAGAAAAAAAGTCTACATATATCCAGTTTCGGGAGAAAGCAGAAATACGTCGCGGGTGCATGATCTAAAAGTGCGTAATTTTTTTGAAACCTCTAAAAATGGATGAAAAGCCACGAAAATCGGTACTCGGGGGTTTTTGGGGTCGCTGATTTCATTTCTGACCATGCGAAATGGCTCCGGTGCACGCGGGGGGGGGGGGGGGGCGGGGGGGGGGGGGGGGAGGCGATATGCAAGGGCAACTTAAAAACACTAGAGATGCAACAATATGTCACGAATCCTTAACATTAAATTTACTTTCATGATTTTGCTATCATAAGAAATTGAGGTGCTTAAAATTTAGAGAAAACCTACACCGACTGATACAATCATACGTGCACATTCGTACCATCCCATTTCTCAAAAATTGTGTGTTTAAAACTGCTTCAACTACCGCTTTCTTTAAATACCGCTAAATAAACAGGACTTCCATGATGCACTGAACATCATAAAATATATAGCACAAGAGAACGGCTACCATAGTTCAATGATAGACAAATTATTACATAAACAAAAGAAAAACAAATCCACGTAAGAACAAGGAAATTAATACATTTTTCTCGGTCGAGTATTATAATATTGTTTCCATAATGTTAAAACATACTTTTGTGAAACATAAAATCAACATCACGTTTCGAACCTACAAAAATGAACAAAATATTGCTCCATAAACAATTGACACCAACAGAAATTAAGTCGGTTGTTTATAGAATAAACTGTAACGATTGTGACCTCTTTTATATTGGACTGACAGGCAGAGCGTTTAAAGAACGTCTGTTGCACAATATGACAACAACATTCGGAAGGTGAGGCCAAATTTCGCTCACCAAATTAGCTTTTAATTGATTATAATCATAATTACACAAATTTCGACACCAATATAACATTTCTTCATTATTGCATAAAGGGAAGACTAATGAACGCTATCGAAGAATGCGAAATTTACAAAGAAACAGACACAACCCTAATAATATATTAAATGATCTGTCATTTGAGTCCAAAGACTTATATGATACAGCTCTCGGTTGTCAATATAGAACTGGCCAATAACTACCGTGCAAAGTAGGTTATTTAGTTTAGTTTACCATAGACTATAGACGATGCGATGTTGTACACCAACCAACTAAAACCCTATAGTGCTATAAATTATGGTTGTGTACTTCTTGTATTTAATGTGTTTGTGCTTTTATAAATATACTATCTGACCCGTACGGCGTTGCCCGTGGTGGTTGGTATTTTCAGTCTTTTTAACGTAATTGTATTCCTTTTAAGAGTTCAGTCAGTGAGTGGTATTTGGCTTTTATGTATATAGATCTTAAATAAAAAAAAGCTCTATTTTCATAATAATAAAAGATCTGAAATTATGATTTTAGTAACTTTGATCCCCCCAAACCCTTCTAAAATTACGAAATTTTTCATACTCTTTCTTAGTAAGCTCCTATGGCCCTAGAGGAAGCTACATACCAAATTTCATTAAAATCTGTTCTGTAATTTTTGAGAAATCGTCATTTTGTAATTTTCACCCCCCAAACCCCCTAAAATTTCCAATTTTTTAAAACCCTTTCTTAGTGAACACTTATGGCCCTAAAGGAAGCTACATATCAAATTTCATTCCAATCCGTTCGGTAGTTTTGAAGAAATCGTGATTTAATACCTATGATCCCCCAAACCCCCCTAAAATTTAGAATTTTTTCAAACCCTTTCTTAGTAAGCACGTATGGCCCTAGAGGAAACTACATACCAAATTTCATTCCAATCCGTTCGGTAGTTTTGAAGAAATCGTTTTTTAATAACTTTGATCCCCCAAACCCCCCTAATATTTGGAATTTGTTCAAACCCTTTCTTAGTGAGCACCTATGGCCTCTTAAAGGAAGCTACATACCAAATTTCATTTCAATCCGTTCGGTAGTTTTTGAGAAATCGTGATGAGTGAGTCAGTGAGTGAGTCAGTGAGTGGTATTTCGCTTTTATATACAGAGTGTCCCGGAACTTTCTGGACCCCTTTTGTGGATATGTTCCTGGGATCGAGACAAATATATTTCACAATATAAACATGGTCTACAGGGCTTATTTTTTCGTCTGTCTGTATGTGTTTTTTACAAAATACTTAATATTTGTGGAAGTAGAAAGAATATTGAGCTCAAACTTTGTACACCTATTTGTTGCGTAATCTCTTATCACTGTACGAAAAGTTAGAACATTATTTTAAATATTTTAAAAATGGCGGCTGTTTATAATTTTTAATGTCAAATATCTCAAAAACGGCTAACTTTACAAAAAAATTACAAGAGACAAACAAGTTTTTAATGGCAAACACAATGGTTTTTTAATTTTGTCTGTAGCACAAAGGATTACAGAGATATTGAGAGAAAAAAAAGGAAAAATGTATTTCTTAGTAGATGTCAACAATACCCAGAATTACTCTAGAAACAAAATATTTTAAAGTTATTATGAGCTAAAATAATCAGTTATTTGCATTATGTTCCGAGCACTTTCTGAGGTGATTCCACTAGCAATAAATAATGAAAAAAGTTCATATATTCATAGGTCCGGAAATGTTTCGTTAGCGAGTTACAGCTGGCGAAAGATTTCACTCGTGTTTCAGATTATTCACAGAAACGAATCGCTATTGAAATATGTACGACGTTAATTAAGGTGTGAAATTGAATTGAATTTACGTAAAATGAGCATATAAATTTAATAAAATAGGTCCCAGTTCTGTAACTGCAGTAATTGTTGCGATATTTGACCCAATACGCAAAATTCTGTCCGAATTAAGAACTCTCTAACGAAGCATTTCCGGACCTATGAATATACGATTTTTTTATTATTTTTGCTAGTAGAATCAGCTCAGAAAGTGCTCGGAACATAATGCAAATAACTGATTATTTTAGCTCATAATAATTTTAAAATATTTTGTTTCTAGAGTAATTCTGGGTATTGTTGACAACTACCAAGAAATACATTTTTCCTTTTTTTGGGTCAATATCTCTGTTATCCTTTGAGCTACAGACAAAATAAAAAAAAAAAAACATTGTGTTTGCCATTAAAAAAGCAAACTTTTTTGTCTCTTGTAAAGTTAGCAGTTTTTGAGATATTTGAGATTAAAAATTATAAACGGCCGCCATTTTGAAAATATTTAAAATAATGTTCTAATTTTTCGTACAGTGATAAGAGGTTACGCAACAAATAGGTGTACAAAGTTTGAGCTCAATATCTTTTCTACTTCCAAAAATACTAAGTATTTTGTAAAAAACACATACAGACAGACAGACGAAAAAATAAGCCCCATGCTTATATTGTGAAATATGTTTGTCTGAACCCCAGGAACATATCCACAAAAGGGGTCCAGAGAGTTCGGGGACACTCTGTATATAGATGACGACCTGAAAAGTGATAGTAAATACTTAAATATGTGATTACGTTGTCGCGTCATAAATAGGACAGAATAACGAAGTCACACGGTGGACTAAATAACAAGGAAACATAGTAATTTCCTGTACTTATTTAATTTTATTTACATTAGTTCGAGGTCTCCACAATAAAGGTTCAAATGACCCACAGTTTTGAAATTTGAATATTGCTCCCCCCACGTCACCGTGCTGCGTGGCTATGTCTATGTTTGGACTAATTCTTCCCATCTCAAGATTTATCTCGACAATCTCAAGTTGTAAATGTTAAAAGCCGCAACTAGACAGTGGAATGTTCAGTCGGCCATTAAATTATAAGGTCGGGTCCTAGGAGGTGCGTGAGAGTGTGTGTGTAGTAGCAATGAATTCAGAACTTATAAGAAGCGCAACGACCATGATAGATTCAACCTAGTTTTATGTGAATTGGGTAAGCTTATCGCGTCAGCCGCTAGGTAGAGAGAGCACTATTGTCGTAGGTACGGCAAATGCGAGTGAGACAGAGAATGAGCCAACTATTCTCTGTCTCACTCACACCTAGAGCGGAGGATTGATGAATTACAGGCGGGTGGACATTTTCAGCCAGCGCTGCCTAACGGCTGCCGCGCTAAGCTCGATTTGGCGGCAACCAACCGGGCTCACTATTCTTAATAAGCGTTGCGCTTCTTAGGCAGTCCGCACACGGGTCGTTGCCTATGCTACGCGTGAGAGAGGCGTTTGACAATCGTCAAGCGTGGAAAATAACGATTGTCGTTTCCCTTATTCTACTTCCGCACACGGGTCGTCAAGCTATCGTCAAGGAATCGACAGTATGCTCCATTCCAACTGTCAGGGTTATGGTTACAACATCAGTCATTATAATTTCTTGTGAACTTGATGTTTTCAATAAGAGTTATAGAACTAATACGAGTTATAGAACTAATATATGTTATAATACGTTGTAAGATTTGTTTTAAGATTAGAAAGTGAATATGAATACAACCTTTTATTATCAATATATTATTTGTTTATACAATTTTAAAGAAGAGATACATATTCGTTTAACTTCGGAAACATTCGTACATCTTCGTATAACATATAAACATAAAAATTCGATTATTAATTTCTTCACTATAATATAATAACTTCTAAATCATTTGATCCTATACATATGAAATAAAAAGAGATTAAAAGATAATATTTTTGTATCCTTCTTTAAATATATAATACTAGGGGAAACCCCTGCGTGCTTCGCATGCCAACCCCATTTAACTTTCTATACACATAATCATGTTATGTTTTCTTTATAATAAAGGTGTAGGATTAATAATAACCCCGAATCTAAGATGGTAAATAATGTTAAATGTTCAAATCAATTTACTTCGTATATTTTATAACAGCAGTATATTTTATACTTAAAGGTAAAAAGAACCAGCAAGGCTCAGGTTTACACTTTAATAAAAACCTAACCTAGAAATTATTGCATTAAAGTTTGAAATCAGCTTTTAATGGAAATCAGCTGTAAATACTTCAAGCAAATATGACGGTTTATCAATGTAGGCCTAACCTAAGATTTTTCCGACTAAATTTACAAATATTGAAATAAAAAACGTGTTTATCAAAATGAGTTATAGCCTATGTTATTCAGGGATAGTGTAGCTTTTTATTAGTAAAACTAATTTTTCAATAGGTTCAGTAGTTCAAGAGATTACCCCCTACATACAAACAAACAAACAAAAAAACAAACTTTACCTCTTTATAATATTAGTATAGATACGATTTCAACAAAAGTATTTATTATATAGGATTTATATTATAATCCTTATAATATATGATATATATAGGATATGACTATATTAAAAAAATACATAAATTATCTTTTGCCAATTTCCACTTTCGCTTTCTCTACAACTAGGTTAATCATAAATTCCCGTTATTTTTCAACTTCCCCTTCGAATCGAATGTTTGCAATCAGCCACGTGCGTGATCGTAAAGCTTGAGGGCTGCAGTGTTGCTTGAAACGCACCTACAACGAATCGACTACGCTTCTCACTCTTGACGATTGCTTGACGCCCCGTCAGCGGTCCCCCAATCGTTTACCTAGGCAAAAACGACCAGACGTGTAAATCTCGCTTCCTTGACGATTGCGCAACGACCCGTGTGCCGTGTGCGGACTGCCTTATAAGTGACTAGCTGACCCGTACGGCGTTGCCCGTGGTGGTTGGTATTTTCAGTCTTTTTAACGTAATTGTATTCTTTTTAAGTGTTCAGTCAGTGAGTGGTATTTGGCTTTTATATATATATATATCTTTAATAATAAATGCACTATTGTCATAATAATAAAAGATCTGAAATTATGATTTTAGTAACTTTGATCCTCCCAAACTCCTCCTAAAATTTCGAAATTTTTCATACCCTTTCTTATTGAGCACCTATGGCCCTAGAGGAAGCTGCATACCAAATTTTATTCCAATCCGTTTGGTAGTTTTGAAGAAATCGTGATTTAATAACTTTGATACCCCCAAACCCCCCTAAAATTTCGTTTTTTTTTAAACCCTTTCTTAGCGAGCGCCTATGGCCCTAGAGGAAGCTACATACCAAATTTCATTCCAATCTGTTCGGTAATTTTGGAGAAATCGTGATTTAGTCATTTTTACCCCCCAAACCCGCCTAAAATTTCGAATTTTTTCAAACCCTTTCTTAGTGAGCACCTATGGCCCTAGAGGAAGCTACATACCAAATTTCATTTCAATCCGTTCTGTAGTTTTTGAGAAATCGTGATGAGTGAGTCAGTGAGTGAGTGAGTGGTATTTCGCTTTTATATACCGGGTGTCCCACGAAGAGGTCCCTATTTTTGAATTAATATATTAGATCCACCGAACACTCTACAAACCTGAAACTCAACAGTCCTAACATACACATATGTAAAAGAAATACACCTGAGTATCAGTTAATTCTGACACATTAGGACAAAATGGCGGGATATCAAAGAAATAGTACCTTTTCGTTAAAATAGTTTCATTTGCTTAAGTGTTACAACATAATTGTTGAATTTTAACGATGTTACTAAGCACTAAACAACGTTAGGGAATTAAAGATATAAGTAACTTATAAATAAATTAAATCTATTTGATCCATAAACCTTATTCAAACCGATGTCCATCGATCACAATGCTCTGATGACAACGAAATAGAAAACAGTCATACGCTTTGCTGAACAACTCTCGAGGTATCAACAACAGTTCCTCTTCGATCAACCTCATTAGTTCATCGTCTGTCGCAATGTTATGACAGTAAACCTTCTCCTTCAAAAAGCCACACAAAAAAAAGTCACAAACAGTCAAGTCTGGAGACCTTGGGGGCCAGTCCATGAAGTTGCTGCCACGACCTATCCAACGGTTAGGAAGATTTTGGTCCAAAACTGCTTTGGACACATTAGCATAATGCGGAGGAGGTCCATCCGGTTGGAAAAAAAACGTCTTTCATCTCAGGCTGAGAAAGATGAGGAACTATGTGATTGCTTAAAACTGATGCAGACCTTTCTCCAGTCATTGTTTGTCGGGATATGTCATACGACAAAACACCATCCTTGGTAACAGCAGCCCAAACTGTTATACCTGTTGATTTTAATTTCTCTTCTTGTAAGATATGTGGATTTTTTGTGTTATATTAATGACAATTATGCCTGTTTACAGTTCCTGTTCGATAAAATGTCGCTTCATCTGAAAACACGATTCCTTCATGTCATTTGCTATCTACGTCAGTCTTTTCAATTATTTTCGAACAAAATTCCAATCGTCTGTCAGGATCATCTTCAAGCAGTCCGTGAACTAAATGAGTTTTATAATGTTTGATTTTGTTCTTTTTGGCATACCTTTGGACAGATGACTTCGGTATCCCTGTAGCAGAATCCACTTTTCTTACTGAATTAGTCGTATTTGGAGATTCCATGAAAGCAGCACATACGATTTCTTCATTTTCTATGTTGGAGGATCTATGGTATTTTTTTTGTATTGACCCCGTTTCTAGTAGGATAGTCTTCCACTTACGAATAGATTTTCTTGACGGTGGAACTACACCTGGGTACCTTTCCCTAAAACACCTTATTGCTTCATAATCATTTTCAAAGGCAATAGCCCAGGAACAACATTTCACTTTTTGCTCAGTTGAAAACGGCATGGTACATAAGATACTTTACAATGCAACTTAATAACAAATGCCAATGTTTATTACCAAATATGTTCATTGTTGTGAATACACACAGTCAGCTGATAGATTTAAAATAGTCTAAACAGCTGTAGCTGTTCCTATTCTAAATAAAAGTAGGTTTACCTTTAAAATACGATTGCTGATTTTGTTGTTATTTGTTTTTCCGCCATTTTGTTTGGATCAGTCAGAATTAACTGATACTCAGGGGTATTTCTTTTACATATGTGTTAGTCACGACTGTAGAATTTCAAGTCTGTAGCGCGCTCTATACGTCTGTCATATCAATTCAAAAATAGTCACCTCTTCGTGGGACACCCGGTATATAGATGTATTCATTGGCTGTAGTAAGGATCGCCTAATACCTCAGAGTCCATAGAGCGCCTGCCAGACTATAATGCAATAATGTTTTCTGTTCCTATTTTTAATTGCTTATCACGTTTACCGTATGCAATGATTATGTAGTCATTGACCGTATGCCAGTTCGATTAATAAGTACGTTGGTTCAGTGTAAAGGACAATTACCCCCAATTTTAAATCGTACTAAACAATAGCAGTTCTATTGATTTATTGGCATTCACATGGTCAAATAGTGAACTCTCACTTCAGTCATTGTGCGATTGGTTAGTGACCTGATTCTACAGATGCTGTCCAGTGCGCTAAACTATTTTAGTGAAGCATCACGCGACTTGTCCAGTGGCAGTTTTTCCGGTCGTCCTTGTAAATTTCACGAATCCCTGAATAGGCGACCTCGACCTCGTCTTCGCTATTTTAGCTTCCAAGCTCATCTTCTTTGTTTGTAGATCTAAACAGCATTGTATAATCCTGCTTCTGTCGTATAATTTTTTAACGACCATTATACAAACCAGAGTGAAATAAACGGATGTCCGGATAATCGTAGTTTCGAATCCGGCTCTTGGTGTAGACATTTTCCTTGTGTTGTTTACATTCCCAGTGTTTATATAGACGTGTAGCGAACAATATTTTATAACATTTACACTATCAGAACATCAAATAAACACAAAATTACTTGAAATTATCAACAGCCAGCCTTTCAGTGATTTAATTTAGATGTCAAGTTGTATTTCCTTTGCAACTGGTGTCCGCTTTATTAAATCATTATGTTTACTTTTTTACGCACACTGCCTACGATGGATTCAGTTAGACAGAATGATTATCTGGTCACTGCACATGCGCGAAGCGACTGCAGCGCTGTACTACGATGTGATTAGCAAGTTGTTGCGGGTTTAGTCCACTGTCGGCATTCATATTGGAAGCACGGCGGTGCTGTTGTCTTGGTCGGCTTCTTTCTGAAAGTGACGTGAATTGTGTTTACAAGCTACCTTTTAGGTTAGTTTTAGTGTTGTGTTTACTGCATTATCTGATCGTGGTGATGATTACTTTAAATCAGGTAAAATGCTTTGGATTATTTGCTAACTTGGAAAAGGTTTGGGCATCTTAATAGTTGGATATAAATATTTATAACACAGGCCTACTATTTTATGAATTTATTTTGTAATTTAAATTTCGTTGAAACTAAAATTAAGGAGCGGCAAAAGCTTATGGTGTTAATTTATAATTAAATTTAAGTTGATTGTTTTCCGTTTGTATAGTTTGCATAATTGTAAGTGTGTTTGTTTAGGCGTATTTCTGTCAATAATAATAATTACTGTTGACGAAATAATAAACTTGGGAATTCCTAGACGTTAATAAAAACGAACTTAATACAGGGGTACATGTTAGGCTATATCTACTTATATAAAGCTAGACGGTAACACTGATTCACTGACATTAACTATGAGGCACTTCCCGTAATCGTACCTCATTCGACCTCATACTTGAATTAAAGCTCTCGACGAGAAACTTTCAGAAAAATTTACATTTAAAATTTTAAAAGCATCTTTTGGGCGGGAAAGATTTTTTCAATTTTTTAATTTTTTCACTTTGAGCGCGTTTTGTAAGAAAACGGTAAGAGATAGCAAAAAATTTTAAATACAAAAGTTGTAGAAAATGTAATTTCAAACTGACGATTTTCCATCAGATTTGAGATCCGATCATCCGTTTAGCCGCTATTCACCCGAGAAGGAGCACACGATCCTTAAAATTTCCCATGTTAATCTTATGGCGATAATGTTAAATGAGTTTGAGTCAGCTGCCAAATAAAACAGCTGATTTATGCTCGGTCACCCCAGTACAAACGAGCCAAAGATTAACGAGATCCCGTAGTGAATTTTCCAACTGCGAGCGAAGCGAAGCAGCCATCTGAGGCTGAAGGCCGAGGCGGAGTTTGGACCCGAAGCGTCCAGGGGCAGAGCCCCTAGTTGCAAATATACCTAAAGAAATCAGAAAACTACTAGATTTTGATTTCTGTTAGATCTTCCTAAATGATTATATGCAAATAATATAATATCTTGTTTTTTTTAAATGTTTCTTTAATTAGAAATACTTTTTTTAAGTTTTGATGTCTAACAACACAGTGGTAATTTTATCTCTTGCACATTCCATTTGATTCGTATAATTGTTAGTTTGCAAAAGGCCTCTCTTAATTAAAAATTCACATACAAAACTGCTTTTGTATTGCGATGCCAATACATCTTGTAAGATCTGAAGGCCATACATTGTTTACACTTTTGCAAATTTTATGTATTAAGAGTCCATATATTATTGTGTATAATTTTTATCAGACTTCGCAATTTTTAGGTTAATTCAAACTATGCAGAATATAGCCTAATCACATCCATGGTAAGCTTATTGTACATTCAGTTTTTTTTAAAATTTTTATTAATACCTAGGTTGTAAATCATAAGCCAACGGTTTAATTAATTTCACATTCGAGTATATCGACCGTTAAAAGGTTAATCATTATATATATTATATTTTCTCAAAGGTGTTTTTTTGTCGCTAAGCGATATCTCCCTTAATTCTTCATCAAAATTAATTATTCAAGCATTATTTTAAAGCTTATGTTCCCCGCTATTGACGAAAAATCGACAAACAGCTTAAAATTCATGTTTTCGTTATAAAAATCGATTACAAAACTTTTATATTGTACTTCATATGGTTCCTGTGAAAGGCGCCATCTATTAACAATCTGTTTAACTAACATGGCAGCTGTTAGTTTGATTGTTTACATTCCATACGCAAGTGTTATAAATTGTTATTTTATAAACCAATGTAAATAAATAAACGTAATTAACTGAACTAAATCAACGTATTAAACCAGGTAAGTAGGCCTACTCCTAGCTTGCGAAATATTCTCACGGGTCAGCTAGTTGTTTACTATTGCTTTGTCAGAATCAAACATTGCCATATTGAGATAATTATGTTATATTTATGTAGGCCTACTTTAACAATGAATTAACGTGATTAAAGGTCCGGAAAAAGAAATACGGATGATTAAGTTAACTTATTTTAAAAGTCGTCCGTTTAAAAGTCGTCCGTCTGATGAACAACTATTGTCGCTTATGTATTCGTTGAACCGATGAAAATAAAAAAAAGCCTGAAGTTATAACCTACAGTCTCTAGTCACACTATAGTTCCACTTTTAAAAAATTTATACTAATATTATAAAGAGGTAAAATTTATTTATTTGTTTGTTTGTATGTAGGGGCTAATCTTTGGAAATACTGAACCAATTAATTGAAAAAAATAGTTTTACTAATAAAAAGCTACACTATCCCTGAGTAACGTAGGCTATAATTCATTTTGATAAAAACGTATTTATTTCAATATTTGTAAATTTAGTCGAAAAAATCTTAGGTTAGGCCTAGACTGGTGAACCAACACATGTATTTACATTTATTACCAAAGCAACCAATAATTGAATAAAGTAACAGATAAAACAGCTGTTTGCTCTAATACTTCCATTAACAGCTGATTTCAAACTTTGAAGCAGTTATTTGTATTTCTAACTTTTAGGTTAAGTTTTTAAGTGTAGACCCGAGCCTTGCTGGTTCTTTTAAACTTTATTATAAATGCTGTTATAAAAAATACGAAATAATTTGATTTGATCATTTAACATTATTTACCATCTTAGCTTTGGTGTTATTATTAATTCTAGACCTTTATTATAAAGAAAACATAACACGATTATGTGTTTAGAAGGTTCGAAATGGGTTGGCGTGCAGAGCACGCAGGGGTTTCCTTTAGTGTTATGTATTTATGTATTCTAACAATGAATTAACATGATTCAAGGCCTGGAAAAAGAAATACGAATGACTAAGTTATTTTAAAAAGTTGTCATCTGATAAACAACTAGTGTCGCTTATGTAATCGTTGAACCGATAAAATAAAAAAAGTCTGTAGTTCTAATCTACAGTGTCTAGTCAAACTATAGTTCCACTTTGTAAACATATAGTTATAAGTGTGTAACATCAATTAAGTTGTTTTGCAACGAGCAGGTTTGTTAAAAAGTGCAGGTCAGAGGCGGGCGGTTATAATCAGTTGTTGTGCCAGACATACTGTGACTAAAGACTAAAGACTATAAGTTAGAACCTCAGGTTATTTTTTTTATGCTTTCACCG
>JAGFPH010014904.1:0-22408 GCA_018207615.1 Philaenus spumarius | reverse complement strand
ATGGTTAGGGTTGATAAGTTTATTGTTTGACTGAATGTTACTGTTTGCTTGTGCTTTTAAAGTAAACGTTTTGAATGTGCCAAGCAGTTTAGGTTTAAAGGTTATGGAATTGATTTATTTTTGTATTCTAACAAAAGCTGATCTAGTGGACAAAAAAGGACCGGTCTAGTGACGATGGTGAAATAAAATAACGGTAATAATAAAATTTTTGATATTGACATATAAAGTGTAAATATATCAAATACACTATACATATTTGTGTTTACACTAAGAAATTGTGATTATTTTCCATACATCACATTATTAATTTGTTAAAAAACAATTATATAATTTAAGGTCAAATTTATGAGATACAATGTTTTTAATTATAAATGTTTTTAAAGATAGCTATGTTTAAAAATGTATTTGTTTAAATTTCTTGCAATACAATAACATTATAACTTTTTTTTTTTGACAAAATGGTACATAAAAATATGTATACAATGATTTGTGTATTTTTTAAATAATATATTCATTGGGCCTGCAAACTATAGTAAAATCGTCCACCGGTAGAATGAACACACTGTGTTCTAGGGTTGAAATTATAAAGTTGCCTACAGAGTAATCTGTACGAAAGAAAGGCACAAAAGATTCAAAGTAGTGCAAATTTTCCAGTTTTAGGAAGACCACTCGATGTAGGCTGTTACTCTATCAGTTGAAGGATATGTTTGACTACTGGTTTCTACCATCCTCATACAGCACTGAGCCAAAAGTAGTCAACAAAAGGCTGCGAACCATGGTGGCATTGTTTTTCGAACAGGAAATATAGTTAATGAAACAATAAGAAAAGTGTTTGAATACAAAATGTGACTATGTGGAGAAGTTATAAAAGAATATAATATCTAAGTTTTGTGTGCACTAGATTTTGTTGTATTTAATTAATAATCTTTTCTACTAAATCAAAGATTAATTTGCAAACATCTCTTGCATCATATCAATAATAATAAAGCCAGATTACTCATATTAAACCCTACTTTAATTTAACTAAGCTTAATGTTAAAACATAATGCATATAATTGGGCTTATTGTTCAACCATACAAATAAAAATTGCTAATTGACTAATTTAATTGCAGCAGAGTTATTAATTCACAATTTTCCCACTTGTGAAGTTAATTCATTCAAACAGAATAAATAAACAAAGCAATAAAATAATTTCACCGCCATCGTTTGAGGATTTATCCATATCAAAATTTATGAAATGGTAAAAATAGAATAACACAATCTAATACAGTATATCAAAAGTACTACACAATAAGCTCAAAGTAAGTAAGGATAATAATTATAATGACTTATAGTAAAAAGATTGATAATTCTGTCTTAAAGTCATAAGAAAGCTTTCTTTCACGGTCTGTAATAAAGTATAGATTATATTAAATGCTTAAATATAAATGCATAGTTGTATTTCAGCCATGGATATGTAATAAACACTGCATGCTAACATGCTAAGAACAAGCAAGAATCTATTATAAAAATAAAGATAAGGAAAAAGAAAAAAATCATGCCCTTGAACCAAAAATAAGGGGAAATAAATTTTAAAAATCAATTGAATATAAGACAATTTTTAACCATTTCTGTGGATCACAATGGTCATATTATTGTATATGGAACACAACATATTCATGGGACAGTCACCTATTTCTGTTTCATGTATAAATTATTGAAATTTTGTTCAACATTTTAATTTCTAATCATTATATAAATTTAGGATTAAATATCTATTGAAATTAATAATTCATGATTTCATGCCACACAAATAATTCAAATGTGCTAAAATATATTTGTCATTATGATTTTAAAACTTTTTATAAGTAATCAAACTAATAGCAGGAAGTGATACTTTATACAGTAAAATCTTGTCTTATATCTGAGTAAAGCAGACCAAAAATTTTATTATGCACAAAATTAAAATTTATAAACACCATTTATAAATTCTCATATAGATTATACAATTTATAAGAGTAGCAGTGTATTTGTGATTACAAAATGAGAAACATGAAAATAAATATTAATTTGTTCTGATAGCCTAAACAGCCTGAAAGTTGTTATCTGAAACTCAAAAATAAATCAAAACAAAAAAGTAAATAATAAAATTACTATTAAAAATTTTAGAAAACATTTGGTTCCAGAATTCAGGAATAAATTCTTGGTAGGAAAAATAATTATAACCACGAACCATGTGTAGCGAATGAATGAGGCAGCCTACATATTTAAACTTTGTACCTAAAAGAAAAGAAACTTCTTAAATTAATTTAGGCTAAACAGAAGTGCTCAAAATACGAGATCAAATGCAAATTATTAAACGAATGATTCTTTTCTGTTCAATTATTATAAACTGTTTCTGTCGAAAGAATACTGAATTTGTTTTTGGAAATCTTAATCACATCTTAATATAATAAGGTTTGAACAAAAATGTTCACAAAACGAATTTTAACAATTATTATAGATCTAAGAAGCATGTGTAGCGGCAGGCTCTCTAAAAGCTGTAATCATTCTCCTAGTAGAAACTTCATTCATTGAGTAGATACAGTTTTGACAGCCAATCTCGGTCTGAAAAGAATGTCTTATTCAGCCTACAATAGAGGAAAAAGCAATTCAGAGTTCACTTTTCCCAGAAAATGTTGCACAGAAAGGTTTTGCACAAATAAACGCAGAAAGTCAATATTTTGATAAAGTTAATCTTAAAATAAATTCCAGTAAGACTAATCACATGTTTTTTGACGATGTCTTGCTGGTTTGGGTTTAATCAGCAAGTTTTGTGGGTCTAAAATTTTAGATAGTAAACTGCCTTAGGTAGATGACATTGATAAGTTGTGTCAAGTTACTTCAGGGTTGTTTTTACTAAGACATTTTTACCAATATAAATGTATTGTAATTGGCATAATAGTTTCATGTATTATTTCATAGGAAAATTCTAATAAAAAGTGAGCATAGCTTACTGAAGACTGTGATCATTGGCATCGAGTCATGAATTTGGTATATGAAAAGTGCAAAACTAGTGTGTGCAGCAATATCAAAGTCAAGCTGACTCTTTTTTTTACTCAAAGTGGGATGGTGCAACCACGATTACGAACAATACATTGAATATTATTAAAATTTAGTTTTGTGTTGCCAATGTGATACAAAGTTTGACCTGTAAAAATCTCGGCAACTCTATCACGATAACACACCTGCCACACACCTTTTCAAACAATTCAGATTTTTTTGTAGAAAAACAACATGCCTCAGCTATTTCTTCTTACTCTTGACAAGGCCCCTTGCGGTTTTTGGTTATATCCAAAATTAAAAATTGAAAGAGACTCAAATTGAGCCAACAGAAGACATCACACAAAAAACTACGAGTTGATGTACTCCAGAAATTTTTCCAAAAGAGCCAGGACCATTGGACTAAAGAGAGTACTTTGAAGGGGGATAAGTATTACAACCTGTGAGAAAATAAATGTAATTTTTCTAAGGAACAAGTAAGGAAATGTAAATAACATTACTATGTATCTTTAATGATACAATTATTGTTCTCTTTGGTACCAAGAATCTGTTTCCAAAGTTTCCATAACCAACTGTGTAAACATAAAAATGCAATGATACTGCAAGCTAAGTAAATGCAGCAGGCAAAAAGACAAGTCTACTTCAAAAATCAAAATTGTGTTTTTGAAATATTGGCAATATGTGAGAATATCAATCCATGCATAAATATTAACAAAAGTTTCAAGTTTGGCAATTATTGTCCTGGGTTGGAAGAAGGAGCAAGGAACGAAACAAAGGGAACAGAACGTGTTGACATGAAATTGTGTTCAATTAAAATAAATGATGCACAAAATATTTTAAAGGTACACAGATACATAATATATATATATATATACTAGGGATGCCGGGAGCATAAAAAGACAAAGCCACACTGCTTCAATAGAATTATTTATTAATACAAATTAAACATTTGTTGAAATATAATTTTTAGTTTTTGGTATTAGTCGATATAATGATAGAATTCTCTTTTAGCTAAATTAACCAGAGCAACACCATGGAGGTATTTAAAAAAAAAATATCTTACTTAAGTTTTTTTTTTCTTTAACATAATCAGTGCGGAAGACTCAACATATGCGTCTTTGGGAAAGCCTTCTATGTGGCGGGAGACTATACGGCTATACGGGTGGGAGAAGATGTAGACTTGTCGAAGAGGTATTTTTGTTGCAGTCTCACCATTAGAAAGAGCTCTGCTTTCATGTGAGCCTGTTGTTCCCGATTCAAAGTGTTTGTATGTTAGTTTATCAATGTTTGAACTTTTTTCGCCTTTCTAAGGTAAGTTGATATTTTTATGTTTTAACTATTTAGATTTTAACATTTATACTAAAAAAAACTTATTTAAATTTCAGACCAGTGGCGGATCTACAGGGGAGGGGAACTGGGGCAACGTTCTCCCCCAAACCTAAAAAAAAGAAGAAAATAGGAAGCCAGGTATACATTTTGATAGCAAATATCTTAGGTACATATTACAATCACATTACATCTAAAAGTCACAAATATTGAATTGCAACCAACCCGATATTTTGAACTCAAGTCCTTGTTTTATCACTCTGTACTAATATTATATGCTGAAGCGCTGCGGTAAAACGGCGTGGCACAAAAATGGTCTATAGGCCAGCCTTAAACTATGTTTCTCGGAATTATGCATCAACAATCCATGTAGTAGGCATAATTTTTTGAATTTGATAATCTGTATTATTCTTTTTACAAAATTAAGAATATATGGTATGCATAATTAATTATATTATTTGAAAAATATTTTCAAAGATGTAAAGATAAAGAGAATTTATTGCAATACAATAAATACAATAATGCAGTGTTGCTTTGAGAATTACAATGTTATCACTTTTTTTAATACAGGTCTTTGATATATTCGTTTTTTCTCACACTTCCAACAAAGTACTGTATGTTATAAAGATGTATACAGTGTATAATTCTTTGCAAGAATATAAAAAGGAGTCCATGCCAAAATTAACTGCAGTAATCAATGTAGGAATAAGCAACTTTTATCTTACATGAAATTCATGTTTTTTTTTTTTACAGGGCAATACTAAATATTTGTGACAAATAAAATGTTTTCTCTATCATCCACACGCTTATTCAAATTCTGTGTATCTTGCCAGTCAGCAGTGTAAGTGAGGAAATGTCATTTCTTCCTTAGACCGTGTTATACGAGCACTATAAATGCTGGTGAATCCGAGTTAACCGGGCGCTATCATCGCAGAACCAAGTTATACGGAGCGCTGTCAATGCGCACTCGCACTCGCAGCGCAGACCAGAGAGCCACAGTAGTCAGAATTATCGACTTTGTCCTGGCTCTAGTTGTTATTGTTTATTTCAAAATGGTTATTGTGTACTTCAAAGTGACAAAATGTTTGACACGGAAAAAATTATTTACGCTATCGAACAGCAGCCATCTCTTTATGAAGTTAAGTCAAAGGATTATAGCAATAAATAATTGAAAGCTAAATGCTGGAATGAGGTTGGTAAGACAATGCCCCATCGTCTACCCTTCCTCCTTCAATTTCTCATATGTTTATATTATTTTTAATACACCTAGACAGCCTAACTGAATGGTGATCATCTTGGAAGTAAGTGACGCCATGTTGACAACGCCTCAAAAACACGGAGTATAACAAGAGTCCTGCGTTGAAGACACGTTACAACCCGCTTTCATTGTCATAACTTGGGAATTTAACGTCTGGTTTTCAGCATCATCAACGTGGCGCTAACAACAGTCATATAACATGGCCCTTAAAGCACTTGAAGTAGTGGACAAGAACTAACATGGTTCAAAAATGGTTGGTTAGATTGGCTCTCTTATATATACCACCACGATATAGCTTACCTATTGAACCCAACCAAGTGATTGAGAGATTCGAAAATCAGGGGGAAACCATAGAATTTCTCTACAGCCGTAGGCCTAAGTACACTCAATATAAATTTAACTTCAAATGTTGTTATTTTAAGCTAAAAAGTCACCTGTTTATTTATAATAAATTAGTATAAAGCTTGTTTCTTTAAGTCAAAGTTGTAAAAATTTTCTATTAGTAGTCCACTCTTTAAACATCTGTAGTTCTGTTAATAGTAGTTTACGCAACGATTGTATTATGAAGGCCTTTAAGCCACGAGTGAGATGTAAGTTGGAACACAAGCGAAGCGAGTGTTCTAAATATCTCACGAGTGGCTTAAAGACTGAATACAATCGTTGCGTACACTACTTTATCTACGACCAAAAATATACAGGGTGTAAAAAAATAAGAAGTGTGTAATAATTCTTCAATTTGATACCCTTTTAACAGGAGTGAAATTAACATTCCTTTTACTCATAACCATACTAAAAAAGGTGAAGTAAAGATATAGTGAGCTAATCGAAATTTGGGATATAAATAAATAACTCACAGTAGATGACACACTTGTATTATAAACAAGTG
This sequence comes from Philaenus spumarius, assembly GCA_018207615.1. Classification (NCBI taxonomy): domain Eukaryota; kingdom Metazoa; phylum Arthropoda; class Insecta; order Hemiptera; family Aphrophoridae; genus Philaenus; species Philaenus spumarius. Next base: position 15,916 of record JAGFPH010014904.1, on the reverse strand, counting down.
TGTCATCTACTTATTTATTATAAATAAACTCTGGAGTTAAACAAAATTCATCACTATCACTCATGTTTGCGGAATGCGTCAACTCACGTTTGAGGTTAGTTACAATAACACACTAACATCCGGAACGTATGGGTACAATCAGCTGATGTACGAATAGCGTTATTTTTATTACAACTTTACTTCCGTCAAATGACGAGCTCTCATTGGTCTAGAGCCTATTATTTAAAGTGACTCCTGTTAGGTAAAGATATCATTACCTAATCGGGTTGGCTTTTGGTTTGTAATGTACCTCTTTCTGATGTTACTTGTAATAGCGTTATTGGTGTTTATTGCAATGGTCGTAGATAAAATAATTAAAAGGTTTACTATTTAACTATTATGCAAAATCTGAATAGTGAGTTTTAAAATAATTCTTGTAAGACTATTTGCCTCTGTGGAGTTTTAAAATAATAAGCTACCATAAAATCTTGTAAAAAACATAAAATACTCAAGGAAAATTTTAAAACGAAAATGCTCCCAAATTGGTTATTTTTAGTTTGTAATTTCAAACTACATATCCTCTAAACCCCCCCTCCCCCCAAAAAGTTCCCCTCCCAAAATTGTGCCCTGGAACCCGCCCCTGTTATGCACTTCATATAGACTGATTCAAATTTAACTAAATGTTTAACATTATTGTTGTATTTTTAGAACATTTTTTGTTTGGGTGTTTATCACATCTAACCTTTTTTCGCATGTCTTAGGTATGTTGATATCATGTTATTGTAAAATTTATAATAAACAACTTATTTAAATTTATACATTTATTTTGTCTCTTTTTAATATCTTTATTTTATATTGTAACTAAACGATTTTCATTATTTGAAAATAATACATGGTGTAAGATGGTATAGATTTGTTTATCACCATGCGTGACGCAGAATGTGCTTCAAGAAATTTTACATTTTATTTTACTAAAAACATGTTTTAATTGAAAATTAATTCAAACTATGGGTTTTTGGCGCAAATTCATCAGCAAAAACACAAGTTTAACAAATTCCTGTAGGCTTACTTATACGCGCAGATTCTTCTTGCGATTTTTAAGATGTACCGTAGATGATTATGGTTATCAAATGGTGTACTAAAGTTTGAAAGTGGGGGAAATACCGAAAGCGAGCTGAGTGAATAGCACCGCATACAGCAACATAGTTTGAGGCATCAGTACAACTTTCATCAAAAATGATATGCAGTTTTTAAGTTAAACCATTAAAAAAAGGAATTTCAGAGCATTTTTTTATTCATGTAACTTTTATTCTAGAAAAACGAATAAATGCTAAAATAAGTACAAACAGTGAATGTGGGTAACTAAAAGATTTTGTGCACCATTTAATTGTAAAATCAATGAACTAAATAATATTTTTCCTACAAACTAATGTTTTTCAATAGGTACATGCCTTTTAGTAGGATAAAATTAAGACAGGGTACAATTTTTTCGTAAACATTTTTAGATTGATTATAGTTTGCAGGTCGTTTGTGTGAGATCCTTTCTAAAGTATCAAAAATAGTTACCTTCTAAGAAAGACTAAACAAGACAGATATTACGTAGGACTAATACAAACTCAGTTGTTAACAAGAGATTAAAAATTATAAAATATATTAAATTATAATTTTATGGATGCTTTGGTTACATCTAATGACAGTGATTAATATACGTAGGTTTACATACAAATAAATTTGATTAGTTATAAAAATTAATTATTTCATAAAGCTCTTGTGCTTATTTTAAAATGTCTAAACTTGACTGACCGGTATATGAGTCTCACCACAATGTTATTTTGCAAAAAAATAAAAAACCATGACCTTGTTTCTGAATATAACTGTTTTATTAACTTCACAACAACTTCCAGTGAGGTTTAGACCACTAGACATGTAAATATATAAAAATTTTTAATTTTTCCATATATACAGGGTGTATCAGGAAGAAACGGAAAGAATTGCAGGACGTGTTCTACTGGTGAAAATAATGAAAAAAGTTCCTATAAACATAGGTCCGAAAACGCTTCGTTTTCCAGATATCCGCCATTTTGTTTTTTGTACAAAATAATTCATATCTAGAGAACGGTTTGACTTATTGAGTTCAAACTTGGTATGAAGTTTAACCTGACAATGATATACCTCAAGAAAAATAAACGATTAAATCCAATCATGCGTTTCAAAATGGCGGCTGTTTGAAAATTACAAACCTAAATTACTCTAAAACCGTACATTTTAACGAAAAATGTCAAGACACCTTTTTTGTAGCCCTTTTGATTCCCTATCGGATGGTGTAACTGTCAAAACAATCGGATGAAGGATAACAGTTAAGTTATGTGTACTAATTGGTTTGTTTAACTCGGCATCCTATACAAACACAGTAAATACTACAATATTGTATGGACATTTGTTGTCATTACCTTTTAACTTATTTAACTTGTTTCTTAAGGAACGAGTCATGGAAACCGCGCCCACAACAAGAGACAACATGAAAGAAAGAATTAGACAGGCCTGTTTGCTAGTAACACCACTGATGCTGCAAAGAGTTCGACAACATTTCCATGAAAGAATGATAAGTTGCATCGCAATGGAAGGACATCATTTCGAGCACTTCTTGTAAACTATTTTTTACATTTAGAGTCATTTTATGTCATTTTGCTTGAATGTACACCATGATAAAACAACTTTGATAAAGTATTGTAACATAAAAAGAGTATGTTTATTTTTTTTTACCTGTAGACCTAACTATTTTGAAATTTTTTATGTATGGTCCAAGAGGTGTCAACAATTAAGGGCAAGTGCCCCAAAAAAGTTTGTTGTCTGGAGCATGGTTTAGAAGTTGGTTATTGTAACCTTTATGAGTGATTAGCTGTAAGAAAATGAAACTTCGACTTAATTTTTCAGGAGAACCGTTAGGTTTATCAAAAAAATGTAAAGAACAAAAAAGTCTTAAAATTGCCCATAAAATCCAAACATGTCATACAAATGGGGGGTTTCCATTTAAAAAAATGAAGTTGGCCGCCATTTTGGGTTCAAAATGGCGGATTTTGAACATTTTTTATACACAGTCCAAAAGGTCTCAAAAATTAAGGGCAGATGTTCTATTTAAACATTTTTGTCCGAATCGTATTTTAAAAGTTAGCTATTGTCACACTTTAGCTGGTCCACCCTGTATATACATCTATCTTTGACCACTTAGTCATTCAGGCTAATTAAAACAAATCTCTTGTTTTAGAAGAAAGATCATATTAATATATTCAAATGTTTAAAATCTTTACAAACTAAAATCAATCTAAAAATTTACAAAACATTGATCACTGTCAAAATCTATATATTCTAGGCGAGAGTGAGAGCAAGTCGGAGCGTGACACATTAACTTGGAAAGGGCAAGGTTAGGTTACCAGGGTCTCGACTGACCTCCATAGTTGCGATTGACGAGCTGATCACGATCACATTCGGCTTCGGAGATCTCGTTACTTTCTTTAGAGTCGTTAGCAGAGTTGCTGGAGTCATGGTTGCGAGGAGGCGGTGGTGGAGGTTCAGGGCTACTAGAGAGAGGCAGGTTGCGTGCAGAACCTAGAAAATTACAATAATTTCATTAACACATTCAAATTATTTATATAGAATGAATACAATCAAAGTTGAATTATTTGTAAATTTTTTTAGACACAGATTTGTGTTACATTACGTTTTAGACAAAATTTTATATATTTTTTGTTCTGAAATAACTTAATAGTATTACAAAAGGTACAAACTAATAATAAAAACAAAAATAAGTTGTATAAAACAAAGCACAACATAGAACCATACAATAGAAATGAGGAGCAATACATAAAGGAAAATTAATGTAGCACCTCTAAGTACTCACCTACAGAGTGGTAAACATTTTTAAGCAAAAAGTCACCAACTTGATTACAAAAAGAATCAAAAGTCAAACTTCTGAATTTTTTGGGTAGCTTGGTCATATTTTCTTGTACCATACCTATCACTTTCAGATCAAAATATAAATGCTTACTTTTATAAGCATATCAAAACACCTCAATGATATACATACAGAGTGATTCGCAAAACTAATGAAAAAATTCATATAAACATAGGTCTGGAAGGAACATAGGTCTCTAACAAATTATTCCCGGACCTATGTTTATATGAACTTGTTTCAATATTTTTCGCTAGTGGAATCAGTTCGGAACATTATACGAAACACCCTGTATAAAGAAGAAAGTCTTCAAAAATTTAGTATTTTGAAAAATTTGTACTTGAGTGGGTGAATACAGTACAGTAGAACTCCAATTATCCGGACTCCAACTATCCGGATCGCCAATTATCCGGATCAGATTTGAATAAGAACTTAGTCAAACGGATGCGAGACTTGGCTGCACGGAATCGATTTAAGGTAGCAAAACAACTGACTCTGCCTGGTATGTTAAAAAAATAATGTACTTTACAGTGATTTAGTATTTTTTATAAATATTTCGTAATGTAAACATTGTAATTGATATTGTTTTTTCATAATAAATACTGTAAATGTTCTCTATTGTGTTTTGTTTACGTTTTTCTCCTAAAAACGGCCTTTTTTCAAGAAAAATCCAATTATCCGGATTTTTGATTATCCGGATCGGGTCCGGTCCCAATTAATCCGGATAATTGGAGTTCTACTGTACATGAGTGGGTACATGAGTGGGTTGTACGAGTGGGTGAATGAGTGGAATATTAAAATAATATTGTTAAATCTAGATAAAATAATTCTGATAACATCTTCCTACTTGATATTTAAACACATGTAGGCCTAGTACATTGTTTTTGGCTCAGGGGCTGTGCACAGCATACTACTGTATAATGACTACCAGAATATATCTGTATCATTAGTAGTGAGGCAATAAACTGTAGAAGGGCTCGCCGAAATTGAGCGTTTGTCATTTAAATAATTCTGTTGACTATTACGCCTCATAACTTTTAAAATAATTAATATTTTAAAATTTCTTTGTGTTGATTTAAATTGTCATACATAATCTGTAATATTAATGTTGTGTAACAAAAATTATGGAGATGAATATAAACTAATTATTACATGTTAGTTTTAATATAGTTCTCTTACAAGAGAAAATAAAAACTAAAGCAGTATGTCTATAAACATATACACTTGAACTAAACCTTATCTAACAATAAAAGGTACACATAATTTTATGGGGAGGTAATTGTCTTACTAATGTAAGATATACATTATAGAAAAATTCAATTTGTATACATTTCCAAATTATTATCAATCAGTAAAAAATAATATGCACTCAAAGACTTTTGCTGTGTGAAATAGTAATTAAATGCAGATAAGGAGGTTTAAATAAAAAGCAGAACAATTTTATTGGTTTAAAAAATTAACCAATTAGGAAAGTAAAATGTAAAATAGGCATGTGAAAATGTGTTGAGAAATTTCTATAACATTCGATATGGGGAATCACAATAGAAAGATATCCAAAATGTAAATAAATAGGTGCTAGAACATTCTAAGCAATGAATCATTACTCCCATCACCGAGAGACCATGGAATCAACACATCATTTTACATAGAATCATCAGAGCGGGCAGACGTGATCCTGTACAGTAAATATTTGTTTCAAGTTATGGTTTGATAAAGATGTAATAGTTGCAATTGCAAGTGTAATCGTCAAGTAGTTGGTTGTTAACAGTTAAGAGAATAATTAATAAATTCTTTAAAAATACTCAAAAAAGTTAAATGTGGGTACACGTGCTAATTTTACAGTGTTGAGCAATTATTGAGGATCAATCAAGATATCATTACATTTAGCAAGCTTCTGTCAGTTAAACTTCTTGGTATAAACCTGGATTAATAGGCATACCCGGGTAACAAACAGATTACCTGTGCACTCGTGCTAGCAAGAGTTGCATTTTTACTAAAAAAAGTTGAAATTTAGTACTAATATAGGCCTAGTAACAAATGCCTATGGGGTGATTCACCAGGTGCAAAACAGGTGTTCTTGTGGCAATAAGAGTTATCGAAAGAGTCCCAGAGCACAAGTCTTGAAGACCGATTTTTATAAAGTTAAATATTTTAACTCTATATAGTATATTTATCCTTCACTCATTGTTATATGTTAAAGAACACTTGGAAGAGTAAGTATAACGGACATGATACCAGAAATAAAAGTCTGATTGATGGGGCTTTTGTTAGACTTGGTAAAACCTAATCCAGCTATAAACATATTGGTGTTGCTTCTTAGGGTTTTTTAGTCTTTTTAAAGTTTCTTTTATGTTGTCTCTGTGGGAAGAATATGCTCCTGACTAATTATTACTGACTACGTCAGTTGCAACTATGGTTGTTAATAACAGTAAACTATTTCTATTTGCATTCTATTCTATTTAAGCCATGCATGATAAAATACACATAAATAGTAGTTGGGAGCAAACCATTAAAATACCTTTCTTATAGGTAATACAAGTTCTTGCTACTCCTTACAGTAGCTTTAGTAGATCTTATAATAGTTTTATGTACCAACAATATAAAGTATTTAATCAACTACCATTAACAGCTATATGTCTGAAAGCAGATTCAAAGCTCTTATTTTAACTGGTTCAAGGGTATGGCTTTCAACTCATTGAATGATTTATTTATTGATCTGATTGAATCTAGCAATATAATATAGTTTACAAAAATAACATGTCTAAAAATGTAACAGTTTGTATTTTTAGAACACATTTGTAATGTTTTGACTTTTGTCCATTGCATTGTAAAATGTTTAACATCAACAAAGCACTTACTGAAACATCAAGTTATCTGGTTCTTAGTAGGACACTTACAAGTATTGGTTTATATTTTATTATTAATTTGACTGCATATTTCAATATTAATTTAATATTTTTTAAATATTTCTTTGAGTTTTCACAAACACTTTAAATATGAAGTATTTCTTTTGTATTAAATTAAAATTAAATTACTTTGATTATAATATTTACTTTTATCATTATTTGTACTTGAAAGTCATTAATATGCTTTGAATAAATGTTTTATAATTAGTTGCCATGATTTGTTGAATCTCATGTTTGGCACCATCAATTCATTAGAATACCTCCACAGTCCTATGAAACTATAATTTAATAAATTCAAGGTATACTTTTTCATTTTTAAGGTTAGAATAACTATGGTTTATTAACATTTAAAGTATTGGTACTTACTTCCAATAACAAAATAGTTGTTAGATATACTGCACTTAAAACAAAACATTGAGTGTACGGTACTCACCTACACTCCTTCTACCGACAGAGTTGCGACTACCATAATGATCATAAGGAGCTCCGTAGGGCGAGTATTGGCTGCCGTATTGGTCCTCTTCAGGCTGGCAATTGGCAGGGTCATCATATTCAGGAGAGAATGTTGAGTTAGGCCCTCCCACTCTAGAGTAGCGACCATTTGCACGAGGCTAACAATACCCAAAAGTCAATTATCAAAAATATAAAAATTAAATTTTAATTGCCACAAACATTTTATTTTTAATTTCTCTGACTCTCCCTGACTTGTTTCCAAAAATTTCCAAGACTCTCTCTTAAGTTATGTAAATAAACACTGTAGCAACAGGTCTTGGTCACCATGTGCAGAAAAGAACAAGCTCTGAAAGTTTCTCCCTTTCTTCATGGGACACGCTGTATGACTATAATCTTGGATAAATGTCACTTACAAATAAAATTGATATTTATAAATAATGAACAACTTAATTTCTTAGATTTAACTATTATAAAAGGCAATGGCAAGCTTGATTACAAAATATACCGCAAGCCAACTACAACTGACGTCACCATCAATGCGCATTCATGATTCACACCATCCATATTCCCAAAAAATGGCGGCCTTTAATTGTTTTATATTCAGACTTAACACCATCCCTTTGAATACTAACGATTACCATAGTGAAGTGAACATCGTCAAACACTTAGCTGTAAGCAATGGATATAAGAGCTGCATTTGTTATTCTCATTTCCGCTAAGATGCTTGAAACATTTGTCTTCTTGTTTATCCGCCTTTCTTAGCTTTGTCTTTCTTTCGCTTGACGCGTTTCGGGTAGACCCCATCTTCAGAAGCTATGTTTTCTACTACCTGTACTACCTGTGAAACGCGTCAAGCGAAAGAAAGACAAAGCTAAGAAAGGCGGATAAACAAGAAGACAAATGATATAAGAGCTATTTAATAGATAAAAAGATCAGGAGCCATAATAAGAAATGCAACAGAAAAAACTTAGAAACAGACAGAATTAAAACTAACAAATTTATCTCATCAGAGTATACCAACCTACTTCCCAATGTTTTAAGCAATATTTAAAAAATATCTCAATATCACTATCGCCTTCTGCACAAGTAATAGTATTTATTATATAAATTGTATCTGCTAGGATCCATGAAATAAGTTTTAGTACAATTTTCTGCCAATCCTAAAAGTGAAAGTGTTACGTTAGGATTGGCAGAAAATTGCACTCAAACTTAATAGTACCTATTTCATCACTTCTTAACGCAGAAATAAGATTCCTTTGGAAAATAAATCTGGTGTTTATAAAATATCTTGTCCTGATTGCAACCAACAAGTATTATATAGGTCAAACAGGGAGAATGTTCCTATGCCGATACAAAAGAACACCTTCCCAATAACAAAAGCAATATTGCCAACTCTAATTATGCTAGCCACTTGTTTGAAAACAATCACGGACCAGGTGATTTCCATTCCATTGTGGAGAAATTACACTTATGCACAAAAGGTGGTATAATGAGCGCAAAAAAGGAGTTTAAGATTTATAGAGCGTTTAAAAGAAAACCCGATGACATTTTAAATGATCAGCTGTCTTTCCAGTCACATCATTTATATGACACAGCTCTCAAACATTTATCTAAGATCAACAGTGATTAGCATCAGTAGGACGCACCGCTCGTACCGACAGTGCACACCGGTGCTGGACAAGACTGTTTAATGTTTTTGTGTTGTGTAAGTGTTATGTGTTTTAACAATTTTAATGTGTGACGAGTTCCTCGAGTGAATGAAAAAAGCAAGAGGTATCTGATGATGAAGTTGTGAAGACTTCGAAACATGTAATAAACGTAATTAGATCAAAAACAACTTGAAGTCACAAGATGGACGATATAAGATAATTCATTGTATTATTAAATAAAAGTGATTTCATTTATAATAAAATAACTTTTTAAAATGATTAATTTTGAAATTAAGGACTTAGTGACCTAACCTTAGGAAAAGTAAAATAAACTTAGTTCAATTTTACATATGAACGTCAGTAGGAGCTAGTTAAATTTAATTAATGGTAATCAACTACGTACTGTAACCTATACCCTCCAACAACTAACCTATACCAAAACTTACAATAAAAGAGCCGGAATACACAAACACCAGTACAGCGATTGATTCAACATTGGCTTTATGATATAGACTATTTAATCGACAAAGTATACTGGTTATTAAAAATGTGAATTATTTTAAAATGTATTTTTTAGTTTAAAGTTTGATTGGATTGGACAGAGGCTGGTTACATCAAGTCTGAATATGTATGTATATATTTGAGCGAATATATACTTTCAACAGTTCGGACATTTGTCGTCCATCATCGGGTGATCAAAAACATTTAATACAAATTACATTTACACAATCAATACTCGCGCACAATGAAACATATAAACGTCCACGCTATCATATCTTTATGCCGGCACTACTCAGTGCACTGTGTGCAGTGTAGTGTACACAAGTGACTTTTAATTGAAGATTAAACTTCTAAGGATTGCTGGCGGTGAGTCCAATAACTATTGTTATTTAAAAGCATATCCGGTTCCTCTAGATCATAAATATAATATATACTTTCCTCCACAGCCAATGTTTCAATCAAATTTCAGTGGTGTTTTTCTCAATCTATTCAATGTTTAAGACTTAGAGGAAGGCCATTGTAATATCGTTGTTAGAAAAGTTAACAAAAATAAATATTTTAATGATTAGCATTACATATAAAGCGCTTTACCATGGACTGAGAGCCGCTGCGATGGTGCACGTGACCATTAGCAGGTATCCCATTAGGTCCCATTGTACCAGAATGTCCGTTCTGGTGAGGAAAGGTCTGGAACTGCACGGCCTTCGATGGATCCATTTCTTCACGGAACCCAAGAAGGTGGAACGTTGCATATGGACATATTTCGTCTTCCATACCTCAACAAGCAAGGATTTTAATTATATATTGTACTACATAATAAAATTTCAACAATTATAATTTAATGAAATATTTCTGTCTATATCGTCCTACAACAAAATAGGCTGTTTGGGTTAATCCATAACAAATTTAAAACATTTTTTACTAAAATGTACATTATCATTTTCGATTTAAATGCAATTGGTAAGAGTGGTATCTGTAACCACTGAACCAAATTTCATTAGCAACTTTGATGGTAAAGTAAAATAACTATGTTTAACTATTTGTGTGAAAATTATTATCGATGAAATGATATCGGTTCAATATTATTAATAACGACTGGAATTCGAACAGTTTTATTTCTGTTCAGTGTATTTAAAAACACTGTAAAAACATAAACATTTTTACTTCCATCATAAATTTGTTAACCTATAAATTAATCGCCTATTCTTGATAACACCGATACTTAAGCTTTGGTATCGGTATCAAGAATCAATAGCCAAAACTCGATACCGATATGGAGAGATACTCAGTTTATACCATTGTGTATTGTAGGTTATGAATGGTACATTGCAATGTCTTGAAAAGTGAGTTTATGTAATGAGCAACTCTGTTTTGGTTATGCTTTAGTTTTGTATTTGATAGTTTTGTTAAGTTTGTTTAAGTGAATAATATATTCTTTCTTAGTTCACTTTAGTGTTAGGTTAGCACTGGCTTCAGAAGTATGGAAACATTTTAAAATCGATAGTGAAAATATCCAGTATGCTAAATGCAATATTTTGTATAGTGTTTCTATATATTGGTGTTTCATTTTAATATTTCTGTTTGTGATAAAGTGAAATGTATTTATTATTTGACCCCTCTATTTACAATATAAGTATTTAGTGATACTGTATTCTCTTTATGAATGAGTAATAGGCTATAACAATTATTTGAAAGACAATTATAGTAGGGCCTACAATAATGTATTATGAAAACATGTATCAATTACCATAGGCCCTAATTTTTTTCAGATTTTTTATTAAGACTCACCTTTTTCAAATATTCATCCAATAACCTTCATATATTGACCTTTAATTATGGTTTCAATTTTGAAATTATTTTCAGTTAAACTGGAAAGTCTCAACATTCCAAGTGAATTCTTTGGTGAAATTTCAGAACTTTTACCTTTATTTTGTATCATTTAAATTTACAGGGATAAGTCAACGTTTGGGAAAGGTTAGTAAGTTCCATGCTGTTTTAGGATAAAAAAACAAAGCCATACTGCATCTTTGATGTTTTTGTGGAATGCATCTTTATTATAAAAAACAAATATGAGGCGTAATCGTAAAGTAAGTACCACTTTGAAAAATAAACTAGAAAACAATATTTTTTAAGCCACAATTTTATTTCACATGAAAGAGCATACCAAGACAGAGAAGAAAAATACAGAGGAAACATCTAAGCGTACGCGAATTGGGTGTCTAGCACTCGACACTGGTATCTACATTAGTAGTTCCCAGAGTCGCCATGAGAGGGCAGCATCGTCGCTGGCCCCTCCCCTACCCCCCCTCGCCTCCTGCTGCTAGCCCCTCGTCCCCTCCAGCACCGCGCGACACTCGCCTGACTCAAGGTTGTTAATGTACTCTAACAACCTTGCGCCCGACTCCCTGGCTGTCCTCGCTGCTACAATAAGTAATTGTAAAGGAAACTTGTCACAAACATGTTCTGTATTTGATTGTCATGTAGCAATAAATGTAAAACACTTGAACAATAGTACAAACAAAGTTAAATGGATTATCAAAGTAAATCAATAAATGTTTTAATTATACTTTAATTAAAACTCTTAAATCCTTATAATAGTTGCGGGAAATGATATTAATTTTAGTACACAGGATTATAAAAGAAAATATGATGCAGTTGAACGTGTTTAATCTCTTGGTAGGAATGATAAAATGGTTTACAATTACTGTAATTCATAGACTATAAAAAATACTGTAGCCTACTCTACTTAAACATAATAATTTGGTCATTTCATAATATAAAGACGATAACAAATTACCACATTATACAATCCTAATTATCCTACATTTACTAAGTACAGTAATGCAAAAAACTAACCCTTCTTTAATTTTTTTATAAAAGGTTTTCTACTTTGAACAATAGGCTAGAATATTACAAATACACAGATAAACTTGGTAAAACTAATAAAATCTTGTAAAACAATGAGTGAATATGTGCTCTTACAATAAATCCAATGTTAATGCTATATAAAAAATATATTAAATATAAGTTTTCCATATATATACGTAACTTAAATATTAACTATTTAGAAAACTAACATAGGCTAGCATTAAAGAACAACAAATGAATAATTAACTACTAAACTCATAATATTTACATTGATTTACATATCCAAGGGTGTGCAATGTTAATAGGTACTTTTCCATTACGTTCAATTCAAAAGACCACTGATTTGAACAAACAGCATATCTTAAATAAATTTACATATCAACTGAAGTAACTAGATTTACAAATACCCTACATTTACTAAGTACAGTAATGCAAAAAACTAACCCTTCTTTAAAATGTAACTTATAAAAGGTTTTCTACTTTAAACAATAGGCTAGAATATTACAAATACACAGATAAGCTTCGTAAAAAACTCATAAAACCTTGTAAAACAATGAGTGAATAGGCCTATGTGCTCTTACAATAAATCCAATGTTAATGCTATATTAAATATAAGTTTTCCATATACAGGGTGTTTACTGAAAACCCTTCAGGACTTTGGGATATGATTCCTCATACAAAAAGTAAGAAAAAAGTTAATATAAACATAGGTCCGAAAACGCTTCGTTTTCCAGATATCCGCCATTTTGTTTTCTGTACAAAATAATTCATATCTAGAGAACGGTTTGACTGATTGAGTTCAAACTTGGTATGAAGTTTAACCTGATAATGATATACCTCAAGAAAATAAACGATTAAATCCAATCATGAGTTTCAAAATGGTGGCTGTTTGAAAATTACAAACCTAAATTACTCCAAAACCGTACATTTTAACGAAAAATGTCAAGACACCTTTTTTGTAGCCCTTTTGATTCCCCATCGGATGGTGTAACTGACAAAACAATCGAATGAAGGATAATAGCTAAGTTAAAAGGTAATGACAACAAATGTCCATACAATATTGTAGTAATTACTGTGTTGGTATAGGATGCCGGGTTGAACAAACCAATTAGTACACACAATCTTTTAAATATAGTTTTTAAAATAGGTATAGCAAAAACCAATTGTGTTTGTAACTTATGTACCAATTTTTAAATCGATATGTTCAAAAATGTCGAAAATGGATTCCAACGAATCCAAAGGTGATGTAGTTAAAACGAGATAGGTAAAACAGTAGACTATATTCAAGAGCCTTGTTTTTAAAAAGAACTGAAAAAATAGTTCATACTTACTGAGAATAATACTACCGTAGTGTATTCAACTTGAAACACAAATTTGATGTTGATATTCTAAAAAATGACGAAACTGGAATAGCGAAAGGGCTACAGCGTTCGGTAAGCAAAAAATCGTGAGGTTCGTTGATAAATCTGATGGCTCTAGCTCATCAAATTTTTAAGATACCAACTTGAGTCTTGGTATATAAGTTAAAAATAAGCTTTTCACTTGCTAATTCGATATATTACAAAATGGCCAACTTAGATTTGCTATACGTATGGACGGAAATGATCGTATAAAGACACATTCATTAATAATTATTATGCGTTCATAAATTTGATGGCCTATTTAGTTTAAAATTATCGTAGATGTATAATTTTTGTATACTAGGGGAGACCCCTGCGTGCTCCGCACGCCAACCCCCAATGTAACCTTCCAAACATATGTTATGTTTTATTTATAATAAAGGTGTAGGATTAATAATAACCTCAAAACTAAAATGGTAAATAATGTTAAATGTTCAAATCAAATTGTTTCGTATTTTTTCTGACTAATTTACAAATATTTAAATAAAAAATAAGGATTTTTATCGAAATTAATTATAGGCTATGTTACTCAGGGTTCAGGGATAGTGTAGCTTTTTATTATTAAAACTATTTTTTCAATCGGTTCTATAGTGCCAGAGATTACCCCCTACATACAAACAAACAAAAAACAAACTTTACCTCTTTATAATATTAGTATAGATCAAATTATTGTTTTAATGTAAACTACAGAACAGCTGTTTTAAATTTATTTATTTAATACCAAATGTTTTAATGTAAACAAAGCAGATGTTTTTAAATTCTCATGTATTTCTTATGGGGATTTTTCGTTTTTCGGGGACCCCAAAAACCCCTTAGTTTTTAATTTTAGAAAAAACTTATATTTTTCCCTCGTTCCTTGAATCGATACCTTTAATTTGATACCCCTCCCATCATCCTCCGATTTACCAAATTCCCACAATTTTGAATCTAAAATTTCGGTTACAGAATTATATATAAGGATTATATTTATACATATATTGTTTATGTATATTTTAAATTTCATACAAAGTGGATGATTATCTTTAGAGAAAATTGATTTTTAAGACAATTTAATCGAGACTGATTATATGCTAATACGCTGGTCTTCGAAATTGTATTATTTTGAATATAAAAAAGTTGAATTCTTAGAGAAAACGGCAGCCATTTTGAATCCGCCATGTTGAATTTTCATATTTTATATGAATCAGTTCCTCCTAAAAACCCCCAAATAACCAGTTTTCTTTTTCTTTGAGACGCATTTTTTTATTGGAATATATATATTTGGGCAATTTGTTAGATGATTATTATGTGTTATAAAAAAAAAAAAACATGACATCGTAAAGCTGACACTTTCCTCTTGAAAACGCTCTATTACAACTATTTATTTAATACATTATAACTGTGCAATAGTTTATAATGTACTGGGCCGCGCTTAAAGAAATAGGTCTTCAGCCGTGCGGCCGAGTAGTGCTGCTGCGAAATAATACTTGCTTAATCGATTTTTTTCCAGACAAACCATTTCTCGGACGAAAAAATACAAAAGATCTTTTTTATTAAAAAAATACTTCCGCTACACGGTGGTATTTTTATTTTTATTTATTTTCATCCTAGCTCGAAATATTAAGGAATTTCGAGAAAAAAATGTTTTTCGATTTTTTTTTGACTTTGGGAAATCGAAAGACTGGTAAACTTTTTTTATATTAATCTACATACTTTAAGGTACTTATAAAAAAAATCTGCCGTATTGCAAATTACTGGTAGTTGTGACCTACACCGACTGGGCTATGTAGGCCTAGGCTACATTTTATTTTTAAGCCGTCTTAAATATAAATAGTAAATTAGGATTAAATTTGAGATTTATTTTAATTACTTTTGATAAACAAAACAACTTTAAACTACAATTTTATTGATATTTTACTTTGCGATTTATATGAAGTGAAGATTAAATTTGAACATGATATGTATTTACTGACTTTGTCTACAGTTTGTAAGTTATATATTTATTTTGTAGTTGTCTTCCATATAAATTGTCAACTAGGTTAAATTTGATATGTAATTACAGTACTGCGTTTAATATAGACTATACTTTTATTACTTTATTATTGACACTTTACTTTGAGATTATTTTATCATGGAGTGTCCTATAATATGAACTTTTTTTTAAATATATGTAACTATAGGTTACTGACTTTATAATCGTGATTATTTTGTGATGGAGTGTCATATAATATG
>JAGFPH010014903.1:0-22409 GCA_018207615.1 Philaenus spumarius | reverse complement strand
ATGGTTAGGGTTGATAAGTTTATTGTTTGACTGAATGTTACTGTTTGCTTGTGCTTTTAAAGTAAACGTTTTGAATGTGCCAAGCAGTTTAGGTTTAAAGGTTATGGAATTGATTTATTTTTGTATTCTAACAAAAGCTGATCTAGTGGACAAAAAAGGACCGGTCTAGTGACGATGGTGAAATAAAATAACGGTAATAATAAAATTTTTGATATTGACATATAAAGTGTAAATATATCAAATACACTATACATATTTGTGTTTACACTAAGAAATTGTGATTATTTTCCATACATCACATTATTAATTTGTTAAAAAACAATTATATAATTTAAGGTCAAATTTATGAGATACAATGTTTTTAATTATAAATGTTTTTAAAGATAGCTATGTTTAAAAATGTATTTGTTTAAATTTCTTGCAATACAATAACATTATAACTTTTTTTTTTTTGACAAAATGGTACATAAAAATATGTATACAATGATTTGTGTATTTTTTAAATAATATATTCATTGGGCCTGCAAACTATAGTAAAATCGTCCACCGGTAGAATGAACACACTGTGTTCTAGGGTTGAAATTATAAAGTTGCCTACAGAGTAATCTGTACGAAAGAAAGGCACAAAAGATTCAAAGTAGTGCAAATTTTCCAGTTTTAGGAAGACCACTCGATGTAGGCTGTTACTCTATCAGTTGAAGGATATGTTTGACTACTGGTTTCTACCATCCTCATACAGCACTGAGCCAAAAGTAGTCAACAAAAGGCTGCGAACCATGGTGGCATTGTTTTTCGAACAGGAAATATAGTTAATGAAACAATAAGAAAAGTGTTTGAATACAAAATGTGACTATGTGGAGAAGTTATAAAAGAATATAATATCTAAGTTTTGTGTGCACTAGATTTTGTTGTATTTAATTAATAATCTTTTCTACTAAATCAAAGATTAATTTGCAAACATCTCTTGCATCATATCAATAATAATAAAGCCAGATTACTCATATTAAACCCTACTTTAATTTAACTAAGCTTAATGTTAAAACATAATGCATATAATTGGGCTTATTGTTCAACCATACAAATAAAAATTGCTAATTGACTAATTTAATTGCAGCAGAGTTATTAATTCACAATTTTCCCACTTGTGAAGTTAATTCATTCAAACAGAATAAATAAACAAAGCAATAAAATAATTTCACCGCCATCGTTTGAGGATTTATCCATATCAAAATTTATGAAATGGTAAAAATAGAATAACACAATCTAATACAGTATATCAAAAGTACTACACAATAAGCTCAAAGTAAGTAAGGATAATAATTATAATGACTTATAGTAAAAAGATTGATAATTCTGTCTTAAAGTCATAAGAAAGCTTTCTTTCACGGTCTGTAATAAAGTATAGATTATATTAAATGCTTAAATATAAATGCATAGTTGTATTTCAGCCATGGATATGTAATAAACACTGCATGCTAACATGCTAAGAACAAGCAAGAATCTATTATAAAAATAAAGATAAGGAAAAAGAAAAAAATCATGCCCTTGAACCAAAAATAAGGGGAAATAAATTTTAAAAATCAATTGAATATAAGACAATTTTTAACCATTTCTGTGGATCACAATGGTCATATTATTGTATATGGAACACAACATATTCATGGGACAGTCACCTATTTCTGTTTCATGTATAAATTATTGAAATTTTGTTCAACATTTTAATTTCTAATCATTATATAAATTTAGGATTAAATATCTATTGAAATTAATAATTCATGATTTCATGCCACACAAATAATTCAAATGTGCTAAAATATATTTGTCATTATGATTTTAAAACTTTTTATAAGTAATCAAACTAATAGCAGGAAGTGATACTTTATACAGTAAAATCTTGTCTTATATCTGAGTAAAGCAGACCAAAAATTTTATTATGCACAAAATTAAAATTTATAAACACCATTTATAAATTCTCATATAGATTATACAATTTATAAGAGTAGCAGTGTATTTGTGATTACAAAATGAGAAACATGAAAATAAATATTAATTTGTTCTGATAGCCTAAACAGCCTGAAAGTTGTTATCTGAAACTCAAAAATAAATCAAAACAAAAAAGTAAATAATAAAATTACTATTAAAAATTTTAGAAAACATTTGGTTCCAGAATTCAGGAATAAATTCTTGGTAGGAAAAATAATTATAACCACGAACCATGTGTAGCGAATGAATGAGGCAGCCTACATATTTAAACTTTGTACCTAAAAGAAAAGAAACTTCTTAAATTAATTTAGGCTAAACAGAAGTGCTCAAAATACGAGATCAAATGCAAATTATTAAACGAATGATTCTTTTCTGTTCAATTATTATAAACTGTTTCTGTCGAAAGAATACTGAATTTGTTTTTGGAAATCTTAATCACATCTTAATATAATAAGGTTTGAACAAAAATGTTCACAAAACGAATTTTAACAATTATTATAGATCTAAGAAGCATGTGTAGCGGCAGGCTCTCTAAAAGCTGTAATCATTCTCCTAGTAGAAACTTCATTCATTGAGTAGATACAGTTTTGACAGCCAATCTCGGTCTGAAAAGAATGTCTTATTCAGCCTACAATAGAGGAAAAAGCAATTCAGAGTTCACTTTTCCCAGAAAATGTTGCACAGAAAGGTTTTGCACAAATAAACGCAGAAAGTCAATATTTTGATAAAGTTAATCTTAAAATAAATTCCAGTAAGACTAATCACATGTTTTTTGACGATGTCTTGCTGGTTTGGGTTTAATCAGCAAGTTTTGTGGGTCTAAAATTTTAGATAGTAAACTGCCTTAGGTAGATGACATTGATAAGTTGTGTCAAGTTACTTCAGGGTTGTTTTTACTAAGACATTTTTACCAATATAAATGTATTGTAATTGGCATAATAGTTTCATGTATTATTTCATAGGAAAATTCTAATAAAAAGTGAGCATAGCTTACTGAAGACTGTGATCATTGGCATCGAGTCATGAATTTGGTATATGAAAAGTGCAAAACTAGTGTGTGCAGCAATATCAAAGTCAAGCTGACTCTTTTTTTTACTCAAAGTGGGATGGTGCAACCACGATTACGAACAATACATTGAATATTATTAAAATTTAGTTTTGTGTTGCCAATGTGATACAAAGTTTGACCTGTAAAAATCTCGGCAACTCTATCACGATAACACACCTGCCACACACCTTTTCAAACAATTCAGATTTTTTTGTAGAAAAACAACATGCCTCAGCTATTTCTTCTTACTCTTGACAAGGCCCCTTGCGGTTTTTGGTTATATCCAAAATTAAAAATTGAAAGAGACTCAAATTGAGCCAACAGAAGACATCACACAAAAAACTACGAGTTGATGTACTCCAGAAATTTTTCCAAAAGAGCCAGGACCATTGGACTAAAGAGAGTACTTTGAAGGGGGATAAGTATTACAACCTGTGAGAAAATAAATGTAATTTTTCTAAGGAACAAGTAAGGAAATGTAAATAACATTACTATGTATCTTTAATGATACAATTATTGTTCTCTTTGGTACCAAGAATCTGTTTCCAAAGTTTCCATAACCAACTGTGTAAACATAAAAATGCAATGATACTGCAAGCTAAGTAAATGCAGCAGGCAAAAAGACAAGTCTACTTCAAAAATCAAAATTGTGTTTTTGAAATATTGGCAATATGTGAGAATATCAATCCATGCATAAATATTAACAAAAGTTTCAAGTTTGGCAATTATTGTCCTGGGTTGGAAGAAGGAGCAAGGAACGAAACAAAGGGAACAGAACGTGTTGACATGAAATTGTGTTCAATTAAAATAAATGATGCACAAAATATTTTAAAGGTACACAGATACATAATATATATATATATATACTAGGGATGCCGGGAGCATAAAAAGACAAAGCCACACTGCTTCAATAGAATTATTTATTAATACAAATTAAACATTTGTTGAAATATAATTTTTAGTTTTTGGTATTAGTCGATATAATGATAGAATTCTCTTTTAGCTAAATTAACCAGAGCAACACCATGGAGGTATTTAAAAAAAAAATATCTTACTTAAGTTTTTTTTTTCTTTAACATAATCAGTGCGGAAGACTCAACATATGCGTCTTTGGGAAAGCCTTCTATGTGGCGGGAGACTATACGGCTATACGGGTGGGAGAAGATGTAGACTTGTCGAAGAGGTATTTTTGTTGCAGTCTCACCATTAGAAAGAGCTCTGCTTTCATGTGAGCCTGTTGTTCCCGATTCAAAGTGTTTGTATGTTAGTTTATCAATGTTTGAACTTTTTTCGCCTTTCTAAGGTAAGTTGATATTTTTATGTTTTAACTATTTAGATTTTAACATTTATACTAAAAAAAACTTATTTAAATTTCAGACCAGTGGCGGATCTACAGGGGAGGGGAACTGGGGCAACGTTCTCCCCCAAACCTAAAAAAAAGAAGAAAATAGGAAGCCAGGTATACATTTTGATAGCAAATATCTTAGGTACATATTACAATCACATTACATCTAAAAGTCACAAATATTGAATTGCAACCAACCCGATATTTTGAACTCAAGTCCTTGTTTTATCACTCTGTACTAATATTATATGCTGAAGCGCTGCGGTAAAACGGCGTGGCACAAAAATGGTCTATAGGCCAGCCTTAAACTATGTTTCTCGGAATTATGCATCAACAATCCATGTAGTAGGCATAATTTTTTGAATTTGATAATCTGTATTATTCTTTTTACAAAATTAAGAATATATGGTATGCATAATTAATTATATTATTTGAAAAATATTTTCAAAGATGTAAAGATAAAGAGAATTTATTGCAATACAATAAATACAATAATGCAGTGTTGCTTTGAGAATTACAATGTTATCACTTTTTTTAATACAGGTCTTTGATATATTCGTTTTTTCTCACACTTCCAACAAAGTACTGTATGTTATAAAGATGTATACAGTGTATAATTCTTTGCAAGAATATAAAAAGGAGTCCATGCCAAAATTAACTGCAGTAATCAATGTAGGAATAAGCAACTTTTATCTTACATGAAATTCATGTTTTTTTTTTTTACAGGGCAATACTAAATATTTGTGACAAATAAAATGTTTTCTCTATCATCCACACGCTTATTCAAATTCTGTGTATCTTGCCAGTCAGCAGTGTAAGTGAGGAAATGTCATTTCTTCCTTAGACCGTGTTATACGAGCACTATAAATGCTGGTGAATCCGAGTTAACCGGGCGCTATCATCGCAGAACCAAGTTATACGGAGCGCTGTCAATGCGCACTCGCACTCGCAGCGCAGACCAGAGAGCCACAGTAGTCAGAATTATCGACTTTGTCCTGGCTCTAGTTGTTATTGTTTATTTCAAAATGGTTATTGTGTACTTCAAAGTGACAAAATGTTTGACACGGAAAAAATTATTTACGCTATCGAACAGCAGCCATCTCTTTATGAAGTTAAGTCAAAGGATTATAGCAATAAATAATTGAAAGCTAAATGCTGGAATGAGGTTGGTAAGACAATGCCCCATCGTCTACCCTTCCTCCTTCAATTTCTCATATGTTTATATTATTTTTAATACACCTAGACAGCCTAACTGAATGGTGATCATCTTGGAAGTAAGTGACGCCATGTTGACAACGCCTCAAAAACACGGAGTATAACAAGAGTCCTGCGTTGAAGACACGTTACAACCCGCTTTCATTGTCATAACTTGGGAATTTAACGTCTGGTTTTCAGCATCATCAACGTGGCGCTAACAACAGTCATATAACATGGCCCTTAAAGCACTTGAAGTAGTGGACAAGAACTAACATGGTTCAAAAATGGTTGGTTAGATTGGCTCTCTTATATATACCACCACGATATAGCTTACCTATTGAACCCAACCAAGTGATTGAGAGATTCGAAAATCAGGGGGAAACCATAGAATTTCTCTACAGCCGTAGGCCTAAGTACACTCAATATAAATTTAACTTCAAATGTTGTTATTTTAAGCTAAAAAGTCACCTGTTTATTTATAATAAATTAGTATAAAGCTTGTTTCTTTAAGTCAAAGTTGTAAAAATTTTCTATTAGTAGTCCACTCTTTAAACATCTGTAGTTCTGTTAATAGTAGTTTACGCAACGATTGTATTATGAAGGCCTTTAAGCCACGAGTGAGATGTAAGTTGGAACACAAGCGAAGCGAGTGTTCTAAATATCTCACGAGTGGCTTAAAGACTGAATACAATCGTTGCGTACACTACTTTATCTACGACCAAAAATATACAGGGTGTAAAAAAATAAGAAGTGTGTAATAATTCTTCAATTTGATACCCTTTTAACAGGAGTGAAATTAACATTCCTTTTACTCATAACCATACTAAAAAAGGTGAAGTAAAGATATAGTGAGCTAATCGAAATTTGGGATATAAATAAATAACTCACAGTAGATGACACACTTGTATTATAAACAAGTGTGTCATCTACTTATTTATTATAAATAAACTCTGGAGTTAAACAAAATTCATCACTATCACTCATGTTTGCGGAATGCGTCAACTCACGTTTGAGGTTAGTTACAATAACACACTAACATCCGGAACGTATGGGTACAATCAGCTGATGTACGAATAGCGTTATTTTTATTACAACTCTACTTCCGTCAAATGACGAGCTCTCATTGGTCTAGAGCCTATTATTTAAAGTGACTCCTGTTAGGTAAAGATATCATTACCTAATCGGGTTGGCTTTTGGTTTGTAATGTACCTCTTTCTGATGTTACTTGTAATAGCGTTATTGGTGTTTATTGCAATGGTCGTAGATAAAATAATTAAAAGGTTTACTATTTAACTATTATGCAAAATCTGAATAGTGAGTTTTAAAATAATTCTTGTAAGACTATTTGCCTCTGTGGAGTTTTAAAATAATAAGCTACCATAAAATCTTGTAAAAAACATAAAATACTCAAGGAAAATTTTAAAACGAAAATGCTCCCAAATTGGTTATTTTTAGTTTGTAATTTCAAACTACATATCCTCTAAACCCCCCCTCCCCCCAAAAAGTTCCCCTCCCAAAATTGTGCCCTGGAACCCGCCCCTGTTATGCACTTCATATAGACTGATTCAAATTTAACTAAATGTTTAACATTATTGTTGTATTTTTAGAACATTTTTTGTTTGGGTGTTTATCACATCTAACCTTTTTTCGCATGTCTTAGGTATGTTGATATCATGTTATTGTAAAATTTATAATAAACAACTTATTTAAATTTATACATTTATTTTGTCTCTTTTTAATATCTTTATTTTATATTGTAACTAAACGATTTTCATTATTTGAAAATAATACATGGTGTAAGATGGTATAGATTTGTTTATCACCATGCGTGACGCAGAATGTGCTTCAAGAAATTTTACATTTTATTTTACTAAAAACATGTTTTAATTGAAAATTAATTCAAACTATGGGTTTTTGGCGCAAATTCATCAGCAAAAACACAAGTTTAACAAATTCCTGTAGGCTTACTTATACGCGCAGATTCTTCTTGCGATTTTTAAGATGTACCGTAGATGATTATGGTTATCAAATGGTGTACTAAAGTTTGAAAGTGGGGGAAATACCGAAAGCGAGCTGAGTGAATAGCACCGCATACAGCAACATAGTTTGAGGCATCAGTACAACTTTCATCAAAAATGATATGCAGTTTTTAAGTTAAACCATTAAAAAAAGGAATTTCAGAGCATTTTTTTATTCATGTAACTTTTATTCTAGAAAAACGAATAAATGCTAAAATAAGTACAAACAGTGAATGTGGGTAACTAAAAGATTTTGTGCACCATTTAATTGTAAAATCAATGAACTAAATAATATTTTTCCTACAAACTAATGTTTTTCAATAGGTACATGCCTTTTAGTAGGATAAAATTAAGACAGGGTACAATTTTTTCGTAAACATTTTTAGATTGATTATAGTTTGCAGGTCGTTTGTGTGAGATCCTTTCTAAAGTATCAAAAATAGTTACCTTCTAAGAAAGACTAAACAAGACAGATATTACGTAGGACTAATACAAACTCAGTTGTTAACAAGAGATTAAAAATTATAAAATATATTAAATTATAATTTTATGGATGCTTTGGTTACATCTAATGACAGTGATTAATATACGTAGGTTTACATACAAATAAATTTGATTAGTTATAAAAATTAATTATTTCATAAAGCTCTTGTGCTTATTTTAAAATGTCTAAACTTGACTGACCGGTATATGAGTCTCACCACAATGTTATTTTGCAAAAAAATAAAAAACCATGACCTTGTTTCTGAATATAACTGTTTTATTAACTTCACAACAACTTCCAGTGAGGTTTAGACCACTAGACATGTAAATATATAAAAATTTTTAATTTTTCCATATATACAGGGTGTATCAGGAAGAAACGGAAAGAATTGCAGGACGTGTTCTACTGGTGAAAATAATGAAAAAAGTTCCTATAAACATAGGTCCGAAAACGCTTCGTTTTCCAGATATCCGCCATTTTGTTTTTTGTACAAAATAATTCATATCTAGAGAACGGTTTGACTTATTGAGTTCAAACTTGGTATGAAGTTTAATCTGACAATGATATACCTCAAGAAAAATAAACGATTAAATCCAATCATGCGTTTCAAAATGGCGGCTGTTTGAAAATTACAAACCTAAATTACTCTAAAACCGTACATTTTAACGAAAAATGTCAAGACACCTTTTTTGTAGCCCTTTTGATTCCCTATCGGATGGTGTAACTGTCAAAACAATCGGATGAAGGATAACAGTTAAGTTATGTGTACTAATTGGTTTGTTTAACTCGGCATCCTATACAAACACAGTAAATACTACAATATTGTATGGACATTTGTTGTCATTACCTTTTAACTTATTTAACTTGTTTCTTAAGGAACGAGTCATGGAAACCGCGCCCACAACAAGAGACAACATGAAAGAAAGAATTAGACAGGCCTGTTTGCTAGTAACACCACTGATGCTGCAAAGAGTTCGACAACATTTCCATGAAAGAATGATAAGTTGCATCGCAATGGAAGGACATCATTTCGAGCACTTCTTGTAAACTATTTTTTACATTTAGAGTCATTTTATGTCATTTTGCTTGAATGTACACCATGATAAAACAACTTTGATAAAGTATTGTAACATAAAAAGAGTATGTTTATTTTTTTTTACCTGTAGACCTAACTATTTTGAAATTTTTTATGTATGGTCCAAGAGGTGTCAACAATTAAGGGCAAGTGCCCCAAAAAAGTTTGTTGTCTGGAGCATGGTTTAGAAGTTGGTTATTGTAACCTTTATGAGTGATTAGCTGTAAGAAAATGAAACTTCGACTTAATTTTTCAGGAGAACCGTTAGGTTTATCAAAAAAATGTAAAGAACAAAAAAGTCTTAAAATTGCCCATAAAATCCAAACATGTCATACAAATGGGGGGTTTCCATTTAAAAAAATGAAGTTGGCCGCCATTTTGGGTTCAAAATGGCGGATTTTGAACATTTTTTATACACAGTCCAAAAGGTCTCAAAAATTAAGGGCAGATGTTCTATTTAAACATTTTTGTCCGAATCGTATTTTAAAAGTTAGCTATTGTCACACTTTAGCTGGTCCACCCTGTATATACATCTATCTTTGACCACTTAGTCATTCAGGCTAATTAAAACAAATCTCTTGTTTTAGAAGAAAGATCATATTAATATATTCAAATGTTTAAAATCTTTACAAACTAAAATCAATCTAAAAATTTACAAAACATTGATCACTGTCAAAATCTATATATTCTAGGCGAGAGTGAGAGCAAGTCGGAGCGTGACACATTAACTTGGAAAGGGCAAGGTTAGGTTACCAGGGTCTCGACTGACCTCCATAGTTGCGATTGACGAGCTGATCACGATCACATTCGGCTTCGGAGATCTCGTTACTTTCTTTAGAGTCGTTAGCAGAGTTGCTGGAGTCATGGTTGCGAGGAGGCGGTGGTGGAGGTTCAGGGCTACTAGAGAGAGGCAGGTTGCGTGCAGAACCTAGAAAATTACAATAATTTCATTAACACATTCAAATTATTTATATAGAATGAATACAATCAAAGTTGAATTATTTGTAAATTTTTTTAGACACAGATTTGTGTTACATTACGTTTTAGACAAAATTTTATATATTTTTTGTTCTGAAATAACTTAATAGTATTACAAAAGGTACAAACTAATAATAAAAACAAAAATAAGTTGTATAAAACAAAGCACAACATAGAACCATACAATAGAAATGAGGAGCAATACATAAAGGAAAATTAATGTAGCACCTCTAAGTACTCACCTACAGAGTGGTAAACATTTTTAAGCAAAAAGTCACCAACTTGATTACAAAAAGAATCAAAAGTCAAACTTCTGAATTTTTTGGGTAGCTTGGTCATATTTTCTTGTACCATACCTATCACTTTCAGATCAAAATATAAATGCTTACTTTTATAAGCATATCAAAACACCTCAATGATATACATACAGAGTGATTCGCAAAACTAATGAAAAAATTCATATAAACATAGGTCTGGAAGGAACATAGGTCTCTAACAAATTATTCCCGGACCTATGTTTATATGAACTTGTTTCAATATTTTTCGCTAGTGGAATCAGTTCGGAACATTATACGAAACACCCTGTATAAAGAAGAAAGTCTTCAAAAATTTAGTATTTTGAAAAATTTGTACTTGAGTGGGTGAATACAGTACAGTAGAACTCCAATTATCCGGACTCCAACTATCCGGATCGCCAATTATCCGGATCAGATTTGAATAAGAACTTAGTCAAACGGATGCGAGACTTGGCTGCACGGAATCGATTTAAGGTAGCAAAACAACTGACTCTGCCTGGTATGTTAAAAAAATAATGTACTTTACAGTGATTTAGTATTTTTTATAAATATTTCGTAATGTAAACATTGTAATTGATATTGTTTTTTCATAATAAATACTGTAAATGTTCTCTATTGTGTTTTGTTTACGTTTTTCTCCTAAAAACGGCCTTTTTTCAAGAAAAATCCAATTATCCGGATTTTTGATTATCCGGATCGGGTCCGGTCCCAATTAATCCGGATAATTGGAGTTCTACTGTACATGAGTGGGTACATGAGTGGGTTGTACGAGTGGGTGAATGAGTGGAATATTAAAATAATATTGTTAAATCTAGATAAAATAATTCTGATAACATCTTCCTACTTGATATTTAAACACATGTAGGCCTAGTACATTGTTTTTGGCTCAGGGGCTGTGCACAGCATACTACTGTATAATGACTACCAGAATATATCTGTATCATTAGTAGTGAGGCAATAAACTGTAGAAGGGCTCGCCGAAATTGAGCGTTTGTCATTTAAATAATTCTGTTGACTATTACGCCTCATAACTTTTAAAATAATTAATATTTTAAAATTTCTTTGTGTTGATTTAAATTGTCATACATAATCTGTAATATTAATGTTGTGTAACAAAAATTATGGAGATGAATATAAACTAATTATTACATGTTAGTTTTAATATAGTTCTCTTACAAGAGAAAATAAAAACTAAAGCAGTATGTCTATAAACATATACACTTGAACTAAACCTTATCTAACAATAAAAGGTACACATAATTTTATGGGGAGGTAATTGTCTTACTAATGTAAGATATACATTATAGAAAAATTCAATTTGTATACATTTCCAAATTATTATCAATCAGTAAAAAATAATATGCACTCAAAGACTTTTGCTGTGTGAAATAGTAATTAAATGCAGATAAGGAGGTTTAAATAAAAAGCAGAACAATTTTATTGGTTTAAAAAATTAACCAATTAGGAAAGTAAAATGTAAAATAGGCATGTGAAAATGTGTTGAGAAATTTCTATAACATTCGATATGGGGAATCACAATAGAAAGATATCCAAAATGTAAATAAATAGGTGCTAGAACATTCTAAGCAATGAATCATTACTCCCATCACCGAGAGACCATGGAATCAACACATCATTTTACATAGAATCATCAGAGCGGGCAGACGTGATCCTGTACAGTAAATATTTGTTTCAAGTTATGGTTTGATAAAGATGTAATAGTTGCAATTGCAAGTGTAATCGTCAAGTAGTTGGTTGTTAACAGTTAAGAGAATAATTAATAAATTCTTTAAAAATACTCAAAAAAGTTAAATGTGGGTACACGTGCTAATTTTACAGTGTTGAGCAATTATTGAGGATCAATCAAGATATCATTACATTTAGCAAGCTTCTGTCAGTTAAACTTCTTGGTATAAACCTGGATTAATAGGCATACCCGGGTAACAAACAGATTACCTGTGCACTCGTGCTAGCAAGAGTTGCATTTTTACTAAAAAAAGTTGAAATTTAGTACTAATATAGGCCTAGTAACAAATGCCTATGGGGTGATTCACCAGGTGCAAAA
Source organism: Philaenus spumarius (assembly GCA_018207615.1). Classification (NCBI taxonomy): domain Eukaryota; kingdom Metazoa; phylum Arthropoda; class Insecta; order Hemiptera; family Aphrophoridae; genus Philaenus; species Philaenus spumarius. The sequence goes on along the minus strand of JAGFPH010014903.1, from coordinate 9,920 downwards.
CAGGTGTTCTTGTGGCAATAAGAGTTATCGAAAGAGTCCCAGAGCACAAGTCTTGAAGACCGATTTTTATAAAGTTAAATATTTTAACTCTATATAGTATATTTATCCTTCACTCATTGTTATATGTTAAAGAACACTTGGAAGAGTAAGTATAACGGACATGATACCAGAAATAAAAGTCTGATTGATGGGGCTTTTGTTAGACTTGGTAAAACCTAATCCAGCTATAAACATATTGGTGTTGCTTCTTAGGGTTTTTTAGTCTTTTTAAAGTTTCTTTTATGTTGTCTCTGTGGGAAGAATATGCTCCTGACTAATTATTACTGACTACGTCAGTTGCAACTATGGTTGTTAATAACAGTAAACTATTTCTATTTGCATTCTATTCTATTTAAGCCATGCATGATAAAATACACATAAATAGTAGTTGGGAGCAAACCATTAAAATACCTTTCTTATAGGTAATACAAGTTCTTGCTACTCCTTACAGTAGCTTTAGTAGATCTTATAATAGTTTTATGTACCAACAATATAAAGTATTTAATCAACTACCATTAACAGCTATATGTCTGAAAGCAGATTCAAAGCTCTTATTTTAACTGGTTCAAGGGTATGGCTTTCAACTCATTGAATGATTTATTTATTGATCTGATTGAATCTAGCAATATAATATAGTTTACAAAAATAACATGTCTAAAAATGTAACAGTTTGTATTTTTAGAACACATTTGTAATGTTTTGACTTTTGTCCATTGCATTGTAAAATGTTTAACATCAACAAAGCACTTACTGAAACATCAAGTTATCTGGTTCTTAGTAGGACACTTACAAGTATTGGTTTATATTTTATTATTAATTTGACTGCATATTTCAATATTAATTTAATATTTTTTAAATATTTCTTTGAGTTTTCACAAACACTTTAAATATGAAGTATTTCTTTTGTATTAAATTAAAATTAAATTACTTTGATTATAATATTTACTTTTATCATTATTTGTACTTGAAAGTCATTAATATGCTTTGAATAAATGTTTTATAATTAGTTGCCATGATTTGTTGAATCTCATGTTTGGCACCATCAATTCATTAGAATACCTCCACAGTCCTATGAAACTATAATTTAATAAATTCAAGGTATACTTTTTCATTTTTAAGGTTAGAATAACTATGGTTTATTAACATTTAAAGTATTGGTACTTACTTCCAATAACAAAATAGTTGTTAGATATACTGCACTTAAAACAAAACATTGAGTGTACGGTACTCACCTACACTCCTTCTACCGACAGAGTTGCGACTACCATAATGATCATAAGGAGCTCCGTAGGGCGAGTATTGGCTGCCGTATTGGTCCTCTTCAGGCTGGCAATTGGCAGGGTCATCATATTCAGGAGAGAATGTTGAGTTAGGCCCTCCCACTCTAGAGTAGCGACCATTTGCACGAGGCTAACAATACCCAAAAGTCAATTATCAAAAATATAAAAATTAAATTTTAATTGCCACAAACATTTTATTTTTAATTTCTCTGACTCTCCCTGACTTGTTTCCAAAAATTTCCAAGACTCTCTCTTAAGTTATGTAAATAAACACTGTAGCAACAGGTCTTGGTCACCATGTGCAGAAAAGAACAAGCTCTGAAAGTTTCTCCCTTTCTTCATGGGACACGCTGTATGACTATAATCTTGGATAAATGTCACTTACAAATAAAATTGATATTTATAAATAATGAACAACTTAATTTCTTAGATTTAACTATTATAAAAGGCAATGGCAAGCTTGATTACAAAATATACCGCAAGCCAACTACAACTGACGTCACCATCAATGCGCATTCATGATTCACACCATCCATATTCCCAAAAAATGGCGGCCTTTAATTGTTTTATATTCAGACTTAACACCATCCCTTTGAATACTAACGATTACCATAGTGAAGTGAACATCGTCAAACACTTAGCTGTAAGCAATGGATATAAGAGCTGCATTTGTTATTCTCATTTCCGCTAAGATGCTTGAAACATTTGTCTTCTTGTTTATCCGCCTTTCTTAGCTTTGTCTTTCTTTCGCTTGACGCGTTTCACAGGTAGTACAGGTAGTAGAAAACATAGCTTCTGAAGATGGGGTCTACCCGAAACGCGTCAAGCGAAAGAAAGACAAAGCTAAGAAAGGCGGATAAACAAGAAGACAAATGATATAAGAGCTATTTAATAGATAAAAAGATCAGGAGCCATAATAAGAAATGCAACAGAAAAAACTTAGAAACAGACAGAATTAAAACTAACAAATTTATCTCATCAGAGTATACCAACCTACTTCCCAATGTTTTAAGCAATATTTAAAAAATATCTCAATATCACTATCGCCTTCTGCACAAGTAATAGTATTTATTATATAAATTGTATCTGCTAGGATCCATGAAATAAGTTTTAGTACAATTTTCTGCCAATCCTAAAAGTGAAAGTGTTACGTTAGGATTGGCAGAAAATTGCACTCAAACTTAATAGTACCTATTTCATCACTTCTTAACGCAGAAATAAGATTCCTTTGGAAAATAAATCTGGTGTTTATAAAATATCTTGTCCTGATTGCAACCAACAAGTATTATATAGGTCAAACAGGGAGAATGTTCCTATGCCGATACAAAAGAACACCTTCCCAATAACAAAAGCAATATTGCCAACTCTAATTATGCTAGCCACTTGTTTGAAAACAATCACGGACCAGGTGATTTCCATTCCATTGTGGAGAAATTACACTTATGCACAAAAGGTGGTATAATGAGCGCAAAAAAGGAGTTTAAGATTTATAGAGCGTTTAAAAGAAAACCCGATGACATTTTAAATGATCAGCTGTCTTTCCAGTCACATCATTTATATGACACAGCTCTCAAACATTTATCTAAGATCAACAGTGATTAGCATCAGTAGGACGCACCGCTCGTACCGACAGTGCACACCGGTGCTGGACAAGACTGTTTAATGTTTTTGTGTTGTGTAAGTGTTATGTGTTTTAACAATTTTAATGTGTGACGAGTTCCTCGAGTGAATGAAAAAAGCAAGAGGTATCTGATGATGAAGTTGTGAAGACTTCGAAACATGTAATAAACGTAATTAGATCAAAAACAACTTGAAGTCACAAGATGGACGATATAAGATAATTCATTGTATTATTAAATAAAAGTGATTTCATTTATAATAAAATAACTTTTTAAAATGATTAATTTTGAAATTAAGGACTTAGTGACCTAACCTTAGGAAAAGTAAAATAAACTTAGTTCAATTTTACATATGAACGTCAGTAGGAGCTAGTTAAATTTAATTAATGGTAATCAACTACGTACTGTAACCTATACCCTCCAACAACTAACCTATACCAAAACTTACAATAAAAGAGCCGGAATACACAAACACCAGTACAGCGATTGATTCAACATTGGCTTTATGATATAGACTATTTAATCGACAAAGTATACTGGTTATTAAAAATGTGAATTATTTTAAAATGTATTTTTTAGTTTAAAGTTTGATTGGATTGGACAGAGGCTGGTTACATCAAGTCTGAATATGTATGTATATATTTGAGCGAATATATACTTTCAACAGTTCGGACATTTGTCGTCCATCATCGGGTGATCAAAAACATTTAATACAAATTACATTTACACAATCAATACTCGCGCACAATGAAACATATAAACGTCCACGCTATCATATCTTTATGCCGGCACTACTCAGTGCACTGTGTGCAGTGTAGTGTACACAAGTGACTTTTAATTGAAGATTAAACTTCTAAGGATTGCTGGCGGTGAGTCCAATAACTATTGTTATTTAAAAGCATATCCGGTTCCTCTAGATCATAAATATAATATATACTTTCCTCCACAGCCAATATTTCAATCAAATTTCAGTGGTGTTTTTCTCAATCTATTCAATGTTTAAGACTTAGAGGAAGGCCATTGTAATATCGTTGTTAGAAAAGTTAACAAAAATAAATATTTTAATGATTAGCATTACATATAAAGCGCTTTACCATGGACTGAGAGCCGCTGCGATGGTGCACGTGACCATTAGCAGGTATCCCATTAGGTCCCATTGTACCAGAATGTCCGTTCTGGTGAGGAAAGGTCTGGAACTGCACGGCCTTCGATGGATCCATTTCTTCACGGAACCCAAGAAGGTGGAACGTTGCATATGGACATATTTCGTCTTCCATACCTCAACAAGCAAGGATTTTAATTATATATTGTACTACATAATAAAATTTCAACAATTATAATTTAATGAAATATTTCTGTCTATATCGTCCTACAACAAAATAGGCTGTTTGGGTTAATCCATAACAAATTTAAAACATTTTTTACTAAAATGTACATTATCATTTTCGATTTAAATGCAATTGGTAAGAGTGGTATCTGTAACCACTGAACCAAATTTCATTAGCAACTTTGATGGTAAAGTAAAATAACTATGTTTAACTATTTGTGTGAAAATTATTATCGATGAAATGATATCGGTTCAATATTATTAATAACGACTGGAATTCGAACAGTTTTATTTCTGTTCAGTGTATTTAAAAACACTGTAAAAACATAAACATTTTTACTTCCATCATAAATTTGTTAACCTATAAATTAATCGCCTATTCTTGATAACACCGATACTTAAGCTTTGGTATCGGTATCAAGAATCAATAGCCAAAACTCGATACCGATATGGAGAGATACTCAGTTTATACCATTGTGTATTGTAGGTTATGAATGGTACATTGCAATGTCTTGAAAAGTGAGTTTATGTAATGAGCAACTCTGTTTTGGTTATGCTTTAGTTTTGTATTTGATAGTTTTGTTAAGTTTGTTTAAGTGAATAATATATTCTTTCTTAGTTCACTTTAGTGTTAGGTTAGCACTGGCTTCAGAAGTATGGAAACATTTTAAAATCGATAGTGAAAATATCCAGTATGCTAAATGCAATATTTTGTATAGTGTTTCTATATATTGGTGTTTCATTTTAATATTTCTGTTTGTGATAAAGTGAAATGTATTTATTATTTGACCCCTCTATTTACAATATAAGTATTTAGTGATACTGTATTCTCTTTATGAATGAGTAATAGGCTATAACAATTATTTGAAAGACAATTATAGTAGGGCCTACAATAATGTATTATGAAAACATGTATCAATTACCATAGGCCCTAATTTTTTTCAGATTTTTTATTAAGACTCACCTTTTTCAAATATTCATCCAATAACCTTCATATATTGACCTTTAATTATGGTTTCAATTTTGAAATTATTTTCAGTTAAACTGGAAAGTCTCAACATTCCAAGTGAATTCTTTGGTGAAATTTCAGAACTTTTACCTTTATTTTGTATCATTTAAATTTACAGGGATAAGTCAACGTTTGGGAAAGGTTAGTAAGTTCCATGCTGTTTTAGGATAAAAAAACAAAGCCATACTGCATCTTTGATGTTTTTGTGGAATGCATCTTTATTATAAAAAACAAATATGAGGCGTAATCGTAAAGTAAGTACCACTTTGAAAAATAAACTAGAAAACAATATTTTTTAAGCCACAATTTTATTTCACATGAAAGAGCATACCAAGACAGAGAAGAAAAATACAGAGGAAACATCTAAGCGTACGCGAATTGGGTGTCTAGCACTCGACACTGGTATCTACATTAGTAGTTCCCAGAGTCGCCATGAGAGGGCAGCATCGTCGCTGGCCCCTCCCCTACCCCCCCTCGCCTCCTGCTGCTAGCCCCTCGTCCCCTCCAGCACCGCGCGACACTCGCCTGACTCAAGGTTGTTAATGTACTCTAACAACCTTGCGCCCGACTCCCTGGCTGTCCTCGCTGCTACAATAAGTAATTGTAAAGGAAACTTGTCACAAACATGTTCTGTATTTGATTGTCATGTAGCAATAAATGTAAAACACTTGAACAATAGTACAAACAAAGTTAAATGGATTATCAAAGTAAATCAATAAATGTTTTAATTATACTTTAATTAAAACTCTTAAATCCTTATAATAGTTGCGGGAAATGATATTAATTTTAGTACACAGGATTATAAAAGAAAATATGATGCAGTTGAACGTGTTTAATCTCTTGGTAGGAATGATAAAATGGTTTACAATTACTGTAATTCATAGACTATAAAAAATACTGTAGCCTACTCTACTTAAACATAATAATTTGGTCATTTCATAATATAAAGACGATAACAAATTACCACATTATACAATCCTAATTATCCTACATTTACTAAGTACAGTAATGCAAAAAACTAACCCTTCTTTAATTTTTTTATAAAAGGTTTTCTACTTTGAACAATAGGCTAGAATATTACAAATACACAGATAAACTTGGTAAAACTAATAAAATCTTGTAAAACAATGAGTGAATATGTGCTCTTACAATAAATCCAATGTTAATGCTATATAAAAAATATATTAAATATAAGTTTTCCATATATATACGTAACTTAAATATTAACTATTTAGAAAACTAACATAGGCTAGCATTAAAGAACAACAAATGAATAATTAACTACTAAACTCATAATATTTACATTGATTTACATATCCAAGGGTGTGCAATGTTAATAGGTACTTTTCCATTACGTTCAATTCAAAAGACCACTGATTTGAACAAACAGCATATCTTAAATAAATTTACATATCAACTGAAGTAACTAGATTTACAAATACCCTACATTTACTAAGTACAGTAATGCAAAAAACTAACCCTTCTTTAAAATGTAACTTATAAAAGGTTTTCTACTTTAAACAATAGGCTAGAATATTACAAATACACAGATAAGCTTCGTAAAAAACTCATAAAACCTTGTAAAACAATGAGTGAATAGGCCTATGTGCTCTTACAATAAATCCAATGTTAATGCTATATTAAATATAAGTTTTCCATATACAGGGTGTTTACTGAAAACCCTTCAGGACTTTGGGATATGATTCCTCATACAAAAAGTAAGAAAAAAGTTAATATAAACATAGGTCCGAAAACGCTTCGTTTTCCAGATATCCGCCATTTTGTTTTCTGTACAAAATAATTCATATCTAGAGAACGGTTTGACTGATTGAGTTCAAACTTGGTATGAAGTTTAACCTGATAATGATATACCTCAAGAAAATAAACGATTAAATCCAATCATGAGTTTCAAAATGGTGGCTGTTTGAAAATTACAAACCTAAATTACTCCAAAACCGTACATTTTAACGAAAAATGTCAAGACACCTTTTTTGTAGCCCTTTTGATTCCCCATCGGATGGTGTAACTGACAAAACAATCGAATGAAGGATAATAGCTAAGTTAAAAGGTAATGACAACAAATGTCCATACAATATTGTAGTAATTACTGTGTTGGTATAGGATGCCGGGTTGAACAAACCAATTAGTACACACAATCTTTTAAATATAGTTTTTAAAATAGGTATAGCAAAAACCAATTGTGTTTGTAACTTATGTACCAATTTTTAAATCGATATGTTCAAAAATGTCGAAAATGGATTCCAACGAATCCAAAGGTGATGTAGTTAAAACGAGATAGGTAAAACAGTAGACTATATTCAAGAGCCTTGTTTTTAAAAAGAACTGAAAAAATAGTTCATACTTACTGAGAATAATACTACCGTAGTGTATTCAACTTGAAACACAAATTTGATGTTGATATTCTAAAAAATGACGAAACTGGAATAGCGAAAGGGCTACAGCGTTCGGTAAGCAAAAAATCGTGAGGTTCGTTGATAAATCTGATGGCTCTAGCTCATCAAATTTTTAAGATACCAACTTGAGTCTTGGTATATAAGTTAAAAATAAGCTTTTCACTTGCTAATTCGATATATTACAAAATGGCCAACTTAGATTTGCTATACGTATGGACGGAAATGATCGTATAAAGACACATTCATTAATAATTATTATGCGTTCATAAATTTGATGGCCTATTTAGTTTAAAATTATCGTAGATGTATAATTTTTGTATACTAGGGGAGACCCCTGCGTGCTCCGCACGCCAACCCCCAATGTAACCTTCCAAACATATGTTATGTTTTATTTATAATAAAGGTGTAGGATTAATAATAACCTCAAAACTAAAATGGTAAATAATGTTAAATGTTCAAATCAAATTGTTTCGTATTTTTTCTGACTAATTTACAAATATTTAAATAAAAAATAAGGATTTTTATCGAAATTAATTATAGGCTATGTTACTCAGGGTTCAGGGATAGTGTAGCTTTTTATTATTAAAACTATTTTTTCAATCGGTTCTATAGTGCCAGAGATTACCCCCTACATACAAACAAACAAAAAACAAACTTTACCTCTTTATAATATTAGTATAGATCAAATTATTGTTTTAATGTAAACTACAGAACAGCTGTTTTAAATTTATTTATTTAATACCAAATGTTTTAATGTAAACAAAGCAGATGTTTTTAAATTCTCATGTATTTCTTATGGGGATTTTTCGTTTTTCGGGGACCCCAAAAACCCCTTAGTTTTTAATTTTAGAAAAAACTTATATTTTTCCCTCGTTCCTTGAATCGATACCTTTAATTTGATACCCCTCCCATCATCCTCCGATTTACCAAATTCCCACAATTTTGAATCTAAAATTTCGGTTACAGAATTATATATAAGGATTATATTTATACATATATTGTTTATGTATATTTTAAATTTCATACAAAGTGGATGATTATCTTTAGAGAAAATTGATTTTTAAGACAATTTAATCGAGACTGATTATATGCTAATACGCTGGTCTTCGAAATTGTATTATTTTGAATATAAAAAAGTTGAATTCTTAGAGAAAACGGCAGCCATTTTGAATCCGCCATGTTGAATTTTCATATTTTATATGAATCAGTTCCTCCTAAAAACCCCCAAATAACCAGTTTTCTTTTTCTTTGAGACGCATTTTTTTATTGGAATATATATATTTGGGCAATTTGTTAGATGATTATTATGTGTTATAAAAAAAAAAAAACATGACATCGTAAAGCTGACACTTTCCTCTTGAAAACGCTCTATTACAACTATTTATTTAATACATTATAACTGTGCAATAGTTTATAATGTACTGGGCCGCGCTTAAAGAAATAGGTCTTCAGCCGTGCGGCCGAGTAGTGCTGCTGCGAAATAATACTTGCTTAATCGATTTTTTTCCAGACAAACCATTTCTCGGACGAAAAAATACAAAAGATCTTTTTTATTAAAAAAATACTTCCGCTACACGGTGGTATTTTTATTTTTATTTATTTTCATCCTAGCTCGAAATATTAAGGAATTTCGAGAAAAAAATGTTTTTCGATTTTTTTTTGACTTTGGGAAATCGAAAGACTGGTAAACTTTTTTTATATTAATCTACATACTTTAAGGTACTTATAAAAAAAATCTGCCGTATTGCAAATTACTGGTAGTTGTGACCTACACCGACTGGGCTATGTAGGCCTAGGCTACATTTTATTTTTAAGCCGTCTTAAATATAAATAGTAAATTAGGATTAAATTTGAGATTTATTTTAATTACTTTTGATAAACAAAACAACTTTAAACTACAATTTTATTGATATTTTACTTTGCGATTTATATGAAGTGAAGATTAAATTTGAACATGATATGTATTTACTGACTTTGTCTACAGTTTGTAAGTTATATATTTATTTTGTAGTTGTCTTCCATATAAATTGTCAACTAGGTTAAATTTGATATGTAATTACAGTACTGCGTTTAATATAGACTATACTTTTATTACTTTATTATTGACACTTTACTTTGAGATTATTTTATCATGGAGTGTCCTATAATATGAACTTTTTTTTAAATATATGTAACTATAGGTTAGTGACTTTATAATCGTGATTATTTTGTGATGGAGTGTCATATAATATG
>JAGFPH010014902.1:0-10826 GCA_018207615.1 Philaenus spumarius | reverse complement strand
GGGGGGGGGGGGGGGAAACCCCTTAAAAATCAAAAATTTGAAAAAATGAAAACAACGCCTGGAGATACTCCAGAGCTACACCTACTTACCAAATTTCCTCAAAATCGGACCGTCGGTATGGTCTCCAGCTCTGTACACATCCTAACAGACACACGGACAGACATCACCAAAAAACCACTTTTACTTTCTCACTATACTATAGTATAGAGAATGTATAGTGATCGCAAAAACAATTTACGTTGAGATTTTTGTGGAACTATCCGTTTTGGGACCCCTGAGTCCAAAAAAGTGTTTTTTTACAAAATCTTTGTCTATATGTCTGTAGGGCCTATGTATGTCTATATGTATTCAAAGTAGAGCGAAAACTATTCGATCGATTTCAAACAAATTTGCACCAGACATGTCAAGTAGGCCTGCATAGATGCACGAAAAACGTTTTGAAATTTTTTGAAAAACAGCCCCCTTTTCGTTAAAAGCCCCAAAAAATCAGTTATTATTTAAAAAAAAACGGCTCTAATGATTTTGATAAAATTTGGCTTATTTGTAGCCTTTAATGTACCCTACCATATGCAAAAATCCGCATCTTTCTAAAAATTCTAGTTTAGCTGATAATAATAATAATAATAACTGACTTTGGGGTTTTTTGGTTGTTTTTCAAAATGTTTCAAAACCTTTTTTCGTGCATCTACACAGGCCTAATTGACGTGTTTGGTGCAAATTTGTTAGAAATCGATCCAATAGTTTTCTCTCTAGATAATAATAATAATTTTTATTAGTTAATCTCCTACTTTAATATTACCTCTCCTACAATTATGAAGTCACAGTGAATCTGTGTAATAATTTTAATATGTTTGTGAGAAAGTATGTACCAGTTCCTGGTACCGTTTATTTGCTTTAGTTCTTTCATTTTCAAATCCATAAGTTAGCAACCAAACCTTCAAATCAGCTGGCGTGTGGCCATATATTTTAACAAATCCCTACATGAAAATAAGAGATAATTTAATTTAAAAGAAATGGAAACAACACAAAACATATTCACCCCTCCCCCCCCTCCCCCGGTGCAGGGGAGGTATATTAGCTCATAGGCTACAGGGATGAATGTGATCAAAATGTTTTCATTTAATTGTATGGGAAACTCATGTGTGTAGTGGAAACATCATAAAATAACAGCTGATTCGGATAACCAGCTCAACAACATCGTTTTAGGTTAGGCCTAGTTTATTTCATTTTACCCTTAACGGCAACATACACTCATAATTTCTTATGTGCACATCTATGGCACAGTACCTTTCGAAATGATATAGGCCAACTTTCAGTCCTCTCCTAAGTAAAATAAACGATACCAGAAACTGGTAGATACTTTCTCACAAACATATTTAAATTTATTAAACAGATTCACTGTGACTTCATAATTGTAGAGGTGATATTAAAGTAGGAGATTAACAGCTAATAAATAATATTATTATTAGCTAGAGAGAAAACTATTCGATCGATTTCGAGCAAACTTGCACCAAACATGTCAATTAGGCCTGTATTGATGCACGAAAAGAGGTTTTGACAATTTTTGTAAAGCAATGCCCTTTTCGGCCAAAACACCCTAAAAAATTCGTTATTATTATTATTAGCTATACGAGAATTTTTAGAAAGATGCGGTTTTTTGCATATGGTAGGGTACATTAAGGGCTACAAATAAGCCAAATTTTATCAAAATCGTTAAAGTAGTTTTTGTTATACCTGATTTTTTGGGGGTTTTTTGGCCAAAAAGGGGGTTGTTTTTGACTGTATGTAAGTGTGTGGAGAAAGGAAGAAGGTTTGCGCCGAGCAAAACAAGCATAAGTCTGCATTTGTACCTTTTTATTTGTAACTGTAGGTCTATGTAAGCTAGAGCTATTAAAATCACAAATTATCCGAACACAAACAAAAATTTTATTCATTTTCTGTCTCTCTATTATGTATAGAATTCCTGTCGTTCGCTCAAAAACTCTGGCCATACTGCGCTTTCGTCCGGAACCAGTTCACCAGCCAACCTAGATCCAAGTGACTCTGTCCTAATCAATCGTCATTTCCGTCAAAATACCAGAGTTTACAATAATCTGTTTGCGTCTGCTTCGCCGCGAGTGTATATGGGAAGCGAACCCGCGAGTCACAGCGGTGGTTGAGGTGCGAAGAGAGAAGGGGGAGGAATCCTCTAGGAAAAATAGATTATAAGTAATTAAATAAACTTTACCAGGAACTGGTACATATTTTCTCACAATCACATTTAAATTATTAAACAGATTCACAGTGACTTGTAGGGTGGGGTAGGAGAGGTGGTTTTGTTATTAAAGTAGAAGATTAACTAATAAATATTATTATTATTATCTAGATAGAAAACTATTCGATCGATTTCGAACAAATTTGCACCACACACGTCAATTAGACCTGTATAGATGCACGAAAAAAGGTGTTGAAAAGTTTTGAAAAACAACCCCCTTTATGGCAAAAAAAACCCAAAATTCAGTTTTCGCTCTAGCTTTGTATACATACAGACATACATACAGACATACAGACATACATACAAACAGACATTTTGTACAAACCACTTTTTTGGACTCAGGGGGTCCCAAAACGGATATTTTCACAAAAATCTCAATATCGATTTTTTGCGATCACTATACTTTCCCTATACTATAGTAGCCTATAGTGAGAAAGTAAAAAACACTGTTAAGGAGTGCAGGAGATTAAATGTTATCGTGTATCTAGTTTTGCTCATTTGTATAGCTTGTATACTCGGTCAAGTTTAGGGGGGAATGTGAAAGATGATTGGTGTAGCCCAAAATCGTAGTCAGGTAGGGGGTCAGTGGTTTAAATCCCCCACCGATTTATGGACCACAAAGAAGTACAGGGTCGTTCAACAGACTTGGATAGTTAAACAAAATCATAACTCGGTCGTTTTTTCAAGATAAAAACTTTTTATTAGTCTTAAATTATTCTCAAGAATGGGAATCTTTACGTCATGTTCATTTTTTAAAGATAACATCACGCATGTGGCGTCCATTTGTTCTTCTGCAATCATTCAGTCTTTCGTTGAAGCTCCTTCGTCGTGCTCTCTACACGTCTCGGGGGATGAGGTTGATTTCTTCCGTGATTGCCGCTTTCAAACCGTCCAGGGTCCTTGGGTTTTCTATGTACACTCTTTCTTTGAGGTATCATCGCAAGAAAAATCACAGGAGACAGGTCAGGGGGCTAGGGGATGTCACCGCGTTGAGAGATCAGGCGACCCGGAACATAGGAACAGGCAAATAGCTACAGAAAACGTTATAAATGAGTTTGTGTTAAGAAAGAAGGTTAGGTTTTGATTTATAATTTTTGTGCGTGTAAAAGCAATGTGCAGTTTACATTAATTTTGTAACAATATTATGATTTTTTAATACTAACTGTACCGTTTTAAAATAAATATACAGGGGTGGCAAAAAGTCCCGGAACAACCCAATATCTTTTTCCAGGTCCCACTTACACAATTGAAACTTTGCAAATTGTTTATGGGTATAAAAACTACTTTTTTAGAATATGGCTGATTTTTCACCTCCTCTGGGGGACGGCCCGTCAGGAGTCGGTGAAAAATCTTAAATGTAAGCATGGGTTGTTATGCATATCATTTTAAAGGTCTTGATGAGACAAACACAACGACATAATAAAAATGAAAAATGGATGATCCTGAAAACGGTTATGGCTGTTCAAAGTCCCCCAGAGGAGGTGAAAAATCAGCCATATTCTAAAATAAACGGTACCAGGAACTGGCACATACTTTCTCACAAACATATTTAAATTATTAAACAGATTCACGGTGACTTGTAGGGTGGGGTAGGAGAGGTGATTTTGTATTAAAGTTGTTTTCCCATAAAAATCCATAAAATAACGGAAAAACCAACTTTTCTCAAAAACGGCTAGAACGATTTTGATTAAAATTTTACAGTTTATAGCACTTTAGGTCCCTAATAAACTATAAAATTTTAATCAAAATCGTTAGAGCCGTTTTTGAGAAAAGTTGATTTTTCCGTTATTTTAATGGTTTTTATGGGAAAATTACCCTTAAAAATAAAAAATTTACAAAAATGAAAAAAAAACACCTAGAGATACCGTAGACTAGTACCTCCATACCAAATTTCATCAAAATCGGACGACTGGTTTAGGCTCTAGGTCTGATAACATCCACACAGACACCCCGACACACAGACACACATACAGACACACACACAGACATCACTCCGAAAACCACTTTTTTAGGTTCAGGGGGACCCAAAACGGATATTTCCACCAAAAACTCAAACTCGAAAATGTTGACGAATACAATACTTTCTCCATATACTATGGTATAGGGGGAGAAAGTAAAAGTAGTTTTTTATACCCATAAACAATTTGCAAAGTTTCAATTGTGTAAGTGGAACCTGGAAAAAGATATTGGGTTGTTCCGGGACTTTTTGCCACCCCTGTATGTATGGTGTATGCTTAACAAACTGCTCTTTGCTTTTTAAAGAATTATTCTAAGTAGGTTGGTTCTTGCTGTAAGGAATTTTTCTAAGGAGTGATATAAACTAATAGCTAACCCCAAAAATGTGTACTGACTGCGGCCTTGGGGTAGCCGCAATCACATTCGTACAATCGCATGTACGCTAAACCCAAATTCTATGCGCGGTAAACTATTTTCTAACAACATATTTATCCGCAGAACACTCTATTTGTATCATGAATGCAATTATCGGGTGCAATAAACGTTTATTTCATTTGTACAAGTGATGCAGCAAATTCGAACACATGTTGGGCCAAGTGATGAAGTGTAATTACATCCAAGTGGATTAATCAAAATAATGTTCAACAGCAAGACGGCGCCTGTAGAAAGTAGGCCACAGCGGTGTCAAACATCTTACAGGAAACGGGAACAGATGATGCAGGATTTTCGTGTAAGGTATTCGGCACATGTGCTCTATACTCATAAGAGTCATTTGGGGCTCTATGCATAATCTTATAACGTGTTATTAGCGAATTTCCTTAGGAAAGATGAGCTAGTGCAGTGACCCTTATGGTGAGATCTAAGGACAAGAGTGGTCAGTGAGCACCGATCATGGTCGCCAGAACACGTTTTGAGGTGTCATTAAAAATTATGTCTCTATCTTTACATATAAAATCCAAATACCACTCACTCACTGACTCATCACGAAATCTCAAAAACTACTGAACGGATTGCAATGAAATTTGATATGTAGCTTCCTCTAGGGCCGTGGGTGCTCGCTAAGAAAGGGTTTAAAAAAATGCAATATTGTAGAGGGGTTTGGGGGGTGAAAGTTACTAAATCACGATTTCTCTAAAACCACTGAAAGTATTGGAATGCAATTTGGTATGTAGCTTTCTCTAGGGGCGTAGGTGCTGGCTAAGAAAAGGTTTTAAAAAATTTGAAATTTTAGTGGGGTTCGGGGGGGGGGGGGTCAAAGTTACTAAAATTCCCCGTAAGAAATACATAGTGTAATATATTTATTGATATATATATATTTTTAACTTCCCGGTAAGAAAATTTTCAATATGAAAATTTTCTAAAATCGGGAAGTTATTGGTTTCACCCCGTTTTTCGAAAATCGAGTATTCATCAGATCTCGACGTTTTGAGGTCCTAGGAATCTTCCCTGACCACTCCCGAGAGGGTGTCACCCTGTCTGTATGTACGTGTGTGTGTATGTAAGTATGTGACCCGCTTATAACTTTTGAACGGCTTAACCGATTGGATCCTACCAAACGGCGTTCTAAAGAGTTCCATCAAAATTAGATTTCCTGAAAATTTCAACTAATTCGGACCGGTAGGTTCTGAGAAATTTTGAAAAAACAAAGAAATAAAAATTTTCAAATCAGGTTTTTTTGGAATAACTTTTAAACAGCTTTACCGATCAATTCCAAAATCTAATCAGCTTTTAACCTTGAAAAGCGACGTCGATCGCTACCAGTCCGGTCAAAATCGGTTAATTCGTTCGTGAGATATCGTGAACGAAAGAAAACCAAAAAAAGTGTTTTTTCATCACTCCGTACCGAAAGTAGCTACTTTCGATGTCAGCTGGTAGCAACGAAAACGATCGTTTCCCAAGCTCTAATTTAGAGCAAGGGAAAAACGATCAGCTGATTTTCCCTTGTTCTAAATTTGTTTTCCCTTGCTCTCAATTAGTTTTCCATTTGCCCGCTACGCGCTCTGACGTCGCTTTGCCGTTTATTCTTACAATTTATATCAGCTGTTCTTATTGTTCAGCATATAGAACTCCAGAAAAAACTTCTAAATGAAGGAGTGAATGTCACCAACAATACCAACTGCACAATAAACATAACCTTGAACTTCTAATTGTTACGTTGTTATGTAGGCTTATTATAGTAAATTTGTTATTATAAAAAAATGTTAATTGAGAAATATAATAGTTTGCATTTTACTGAGGTTTCTTCTTCAGCATTGTGTGTATTTTTGCGTCGTGATGAAAAGTACCGTTCATAACTTGTACCGAAAGTGATTTTCCGGCACTTGCTCCAATTATTCCCGTACTCGGCTTCGCCTCGTACGTGAAACACACTTTCACATGCTCGGCTTCGCCTCACACGTGAAATTCGATATTCCTGTGTTCGGCTCCGCCTCACACATGAAACTTGGGCGCGCACCGGAAAGTGCCACTTTCGGTACTAGTAATGAAATATACTATTTCTCAATTTCTCCGAAATTTTTCATCAGAAAAATTTTTGTTGTCAATTCTTTCAATGGACTTGAAAAACTTCATCGATTGCCGCAAATCGCATAAAAATCGGTTGATTCATTCGCGAGATATCGTGAACGAAAGAAAATCAAAAGAAGTGATTTTCCTCAATTTCTCCGAAACTTTTCATCTTGAAAAATGTTTGTTGTTGATTCTTTCAATGGACTTAAAAAACTGCATCGATTGCCGCAAATTGCATAAAAATCGGTTGATTCATTCAAAAGTTATGGTAGTTCAAAATTTCCAAAAATAGTGTAGTTAGCGGGAAGTTACAGGGATGGCCTTTAGGGTCAACCGTTTTCCAAATTTTTTTTGTTAATATACATTTAACTTTGATTTGTCTACCCGTGCAAACCCGGATCGGGCAGCTAGTGTATGTATATATAATATATATATGTGTTCGCACTCTATCGGCCGCATTTTAAGTCCTATTTCGTCCAAATTTGGTGCCCATGTTGGTTGTCTACTTAGCTCGTACGAGTTCGTTACCCGAACAAAATCCAATAACCGGAAGCACGTTTTTTGACCGGAAATAACTATTTTTTGAGATTTTTCTTACGAGAATGAAACATTTTTAGAATTTTTACTAACAAAATAAATGTAGGATATTATTCTGCACATTGTGTTTTTTTACACGACCTTATAGCTCGCTTGGTTCCCTCAAAATCGATAAAAACGTAAAATACCATAAACGTACCCGGTTCAAATCCACGTGGGGGATTTTACCGTGGGGCGTCTTCCGATCCTAGGCCCAACATCTAAGTTTGTACGCTGCGAGCGAAGCGAAACAGTCCGTACGCCGAGGCCTCAAGGACGAGGTTCAAACTCGGATAGCGAGTTTGCTGCGAGTGGAACAAAGCAGCACGTGAGCTGGGGCTAGAGGTTGAGTTACAAACAAATTCCACTAATATATTTTGTACACATGGGCAGCTATTCAGCGCCTTCGTGAGTAGGACAATTTCCCAAATAGTTGGTTGAAACTCTAAAACATATAAATTTAATATGTTCGCTCAAATTACGTCAGCGGCTAGTTGAGTGAACGAATTATTTTAATTTTTAGTGTCCCTTTACAAAAGAGGAATCGCCTCTTTGCCTATTTGCTTTGTTTAGTTTCTTACAGGCTGTTGGGTAAAGAAGGCTGAAATTTAGAGTAAAACAGGTAATGTTCACCGGTAAGAACACTTCATTTCTGTATTTATATAAAAATTACTGTTTTTCACCCAAAACCTTTGGTCCTTCTGCGCATGTGTCAAGATCCTTGACTGCTACTCCCACCATCCCCATCCAAGTGCCTCAGTCCTACTGGTGGTGTCGCCAGTAGAAGGAATTACAGTCGCATCATTCGCGGAGTGTGTCTGAAAGGAGAGTAAAAGAGAGCACATAGAACCATAGGCGTAGACCTTAGAAATAAGTGTAAAAAATATTTCGCACTTTGTTTACATTAAAATACGCTCTTAAGAATAACTTGTTTTCAACACCTATTCAAATGTCAAACTACAATAAATGATCAATATATTGCTATCATTATTTTTGGTCAAATTGGGTACTGGCACTTTATTTTATACAGATGCAGTGTAGTGTGTCAAAGTGTAGTGTTCTAGAGGCAGCACACGGAGTTTTGTCCGCCACGGATTATTTGCCGTCGCCGTCATACCAACACAGTGGCACAAAGGAGAATATTAGAGCATACATATTGGTCAGAAAAATAAACGATCGGTTTATTTACCGCTGACGGTCGCTGTGCACTGTGCAGCCGCTAGCTGCCACTACAATCGACGGATTTTCCCCCGTCTCCGCCGAAGCAGTGGCGAACGTGACCAAATGAACGCCAATTTTCCTTATTTTAGTATATCGTTTGTAGAATACTATCCTTCAGCAATCAGCAGCGTGTAGAAACCGACTTTCTTAAATAATTGAAAAATGTTTCTTCTAGTTCCTCAAATTAGGAAACACAGTGTAGAATGCTCCAAAATCTTCTCTTCTTTTATTTATTGATTGGATGAAGCCAAGTAAGTATATTTTTTGCTTCCTTTTCAAAACGGCGATGGAATAACAATAAAGCTAGAGTTGCTCTCTGTTCATATCAATAAAACATTAAAAGAAATAATATATTACATAACACACTTCGTGATCGGTGAACTAGACACTTCAGTTTAATGAATTCCATTAAGAATTTTAGATGTCACGGCGTCGGAAATTTTACCGCGTGCACATTTTAAATTTGATGACAATCCGCAGCCGATAAAAAAAACGCCGGGTATGTTCCAAGCCTATAAAATTAGAGGCAGCGCGCGGAAAGATTTGGAGCCTTAATTTTAAAAATTTTCCATTACCTCCCCCCCCTCCCGTTGTTTTAACCCCCTCCATGCTGTCGTCCTGGTTACGCCTATGCACAGAACAGAAACACACAATGTGTTAATGAACATTTTAATTGGAAAAGAAACATGCTGTATGGTGGTAGCTCTCAGAAAGTTCCTATTTGTTGGAATATATTTGTCCATGTTCCGTCTTGAAGAATGTTTATTATCTCGCTATCGTATAAGGAAATTCCATTTATTTACTCAAAAACTATGGTCCACAAGCAATAGTATCCAAGTCACTGACACCTCCACCAATCCAAGTGCTTCTGTCTTAAAACTCTTGCACTATCCGTTCAACTTGGCAATACTGTACACTTAAATTAACCTGTTAGACTTTTCGCAAGCCACTTAGTCATCCCAGTAGAATATCTTTAATTCGTAAAACCTTCACATGATCACGGAATTACTCACAAGAACCATTATAGCCTACATACTGAACTATAAATCTACTCGAGTCAACAAATATGGTTGCCAGGAAAACTGTAACTGTTTGAAACAATTAACTAGGTCTAAAAATACCGCAACACTTTACTGTTTGGCCAGACAATGTGATGTATGGGCACAAGGCAAAACATGAGATGTTTATTGTAATGTCGAGCAAGAAGAGTTGATGAAGTTATATAAATTGTAAACCTTTGCAGAAAACACCTGTTCATATTCACTACTTCAACTGACTTTCTATTGTGTACAAAATCTCTCCTCCCATACATGTACGAGTCACACTCGCGAGCAAGGCCTCCGAACTGGATTCGCGAGCCAGGCTCTGAAAATAAACACCACACACGTGTTTAACTGTCTCCGGGCCTAGCTCGTACAGATACCGACACGAATGCTGGTACTGGAGCAAACCGCTACTAACCTGACTAAAAACATCAGTACCCGGTACACCTCCTTTTCACACGTTCACTGCTAAGGACGCACATGTGAGCTTGACACTGAACACTATGAGAAGCAGCCGACGCACAGTGCATTTTACGCCAACCCCCGTGTTGAGAATATTTTCAATACAGAATGCATTGCGTGCTTTGCACGCCAACCACCGTATTGATTGTATTTTCAATGCTATTGAAACAGAGATCTTACGCTAGTAGCCCGCGTGAAAATATCAACCTCTTAAAACTCATTTAAACTAGGAATATGTTAGGAATATGTTTCCCTTGATATTGTTTTTTATTGATATTTATATTTTCAAGAATAATTAGAAAAAATAGTTGTTTTGTTTACATTTATTTTGATGGAAGAGCTGTTTTTTAGGAAAGTAAATGATTGAATATTGTACAGCAATAACTTAATAAGAATATAAAAACTTTAGGAAAATTTTGTATGCGAAATTTGTTGTCAAAATGAATAAAGGATTGTGAAAAATAAGCACTAACTTTAGTATACAGAAAACATCAGAGCATTATTGGTGCTTTACTATCTGTCATGACCTAAAGTCTGATGTGCAGTACTGCAGTAATTATTTGGAGAGTATATTATTTTATTTGGGAGAATATAGCCTATTTGCTTTCAGAAAACAATTTTAACAATTTGTTAGAATTGAAATAGCACAGTAATTCAAGTTAGAATAAAACTAATGTAATGTTAGTTTTTTGTAGTTTGAAATACATAATAGGGTTTACTTAAACATATCGGACAAAAGATAACAGTAAAACACTAAAAACTATCGGACAAAGGATAACAGTAAAACAGTAAAAACTGTCGGACAA
>JAGFPH010014901.1:0-22415 GCA_018207615.1 Philaenus spumarius | reverse complement strand
GAATTCGTTAGAGCCGTTTTCGAGATCCGCGACAGATACAGAGATAGATACAAGAATTGCTCATTTAAAGTAACAGGATTCATAACTGTTTCGATTGACACAATAACACTATTAAAGCGATCTGGCATTGTTAGTAGAAGATAACAAGTTTTGTCAGTATCATCCATCACATTTTTACCAACTGCATCAAGCTCCTTTATTAACTTCTCAAACATATTAAAATGTTCTTGCAATTCACCTTCCAGTGTTAATAACTTTTTCATCAAATACATTTTAGAAAGTGCACTCTTTCTTTGAAATACATTTTCTAGACTTTCAATCATCTGTCTTGCACTTTTAGCATCCTGTACATATTCTATGTATTTATCCGACAAGGACTGTACATTGTGCATTTGCATCTTTCCTCTTAAATTCTAAACATCATTTGAATAGTTTTCAAAACATCATTTACATCTTCCTTTTGTAGGACAATACCTATTCTGAATTTCCAATTCGTAAAATTGTCAGCAGAAAGCATAGGAAAAGGAACAGTTGATGTAGCCATTTTAGGTTATGTTTCTGTGAGCTTCAATAATAGCAAACTGCTAATAATTAATTCTCAAGATTTTGTTATTCTACTAACAAATGTTTCTTATCTTTATAACTTACCTAATCATAATCGGCCCATAACCTGTTAAAATATATTAAGTTATAATTGAGAATTGTAACAATAAAAGAAGTACACCTCTACTGTAACATTTTATTGAAGACTGGCCTAGAGAGGAAACATAATTTGTTCAACAAATATTCAAATTGTACATAATAATCTGACATTTTTAAATAAACAAAATATTAGGTACATAATTTTAATAAACGGTACCAGGAACTGGCACATACTTTCTCACAAACATATTTAAATTATTAAACAGATTCACTGTGACTTGTAGGGTGGGGTAGGAGAGGTGATTTTTTATTAAAGCTGTTTTCCCATATAAAAATCCATAAAATAACGGAAAAACCAACTTTTCTCAAAAATGGCTCGAACGATTTTGATTAAAATTTTATAGTTTATAGTACTTTAGGTCCCTAATAAACTATAAAATTTTAATCAAAATCGTTAGAGCCGTTTTTGAGAAAAGTTAATTTTTCCGTTATTTTAAGGGTTTTTATGGGAAAATTACCCTTAAAAATAAAAAATTCACAAAAATGAAAAAAACGCCTGGAGATATCGTGGATTAGTACCTCCATACCAAATTTTATCAAAATCGGACGACTGGTTTAGGCTCTAGGTCTGATAACATCCACACAGACATCACTCCGAAAACCACTTTTTTAGGTTCAGGGGACCCAAAACGGATATTTCCATCAAAAATTCAAACTCGAAAATTTTGACGAATACAATACTTTCTCCATATACTATGGTATAGGGGGAGAAAGTAAAAATATATGGTGACGTTTATGTGTTCACTTATATTATTATAAGTTTAATAATCATCTATCACTACTATTAATTGTGTTTGACAATAATTAATGTTAATATAGGACACCACTAACTTAAATACTTCTAACCATCAATCGCTAATTATAACATTATTTTTGTAATGTTTATGTATTTATTCCTGTGTTGTCAAATAGTGAAATCTAATGTATTCTTACACCCTGTGGCTCCTTTCATACTATTCGGTTTTGACTGTAAGGCAAAAACCGAACGGTGAAATTCTTTTAGTGGAGTGAAGAACATAGCATCTTTCACATTACACAGTTGCGCCTTGCCGTCTACTGCCACGGCAATAGAACATAAAACGAATAGTGTGAAACAACAATCAATTTGTTGCTCTTTTAGTTTTTTTGTCGTTCCATCAAAACCGAATAATATGAAAGAAGCTTAAATTAAGAATAATTAACAATTACGATGGTAGTGATTTAGGCCCTATATTCAAATCCGAATTAAACAAATGCTTAGTGGTTTTAAAGTCCCCTCACAGTCTTCAATTAAAAAATAAATTTTATCACATAGCTTATATTTCACAGTTGTTCTGCTAATTTCGGAAGACGGCGTGAAAATAAAAATTGCAAACCTATCTTCGCACCAGTCAAATTATAGGTCCAAAATATACTAAACCAATAAAATTGGTTCTGAAATACAATATACTGCCTATAGTAATAACTATGGCCAAGCTTGTTGATGCCTATTCATAAATTGAGTAAAAACTTGCTCTTTCCCAGACAGAAAATTGAGTGTTTCTGATAGTTCTAAAACTACTCACTAGGTAGCATTAACACACAGAAAAACAAATTTTTTAAATATGGAATATCAACAAAGCTCAATGTAAGCGTCCTAATTAACTGGCAGTAAGTTGATGGACATAATAGAAGTTGAAAATTCATCATCAAAATCTGTGACTCAGATTCAATTAAATAATGATCTCACTAGACTTTAAAAAATATCAAGAATAATTAAAAATAACCAAATACTGATAACTAAGAGGTAAAATTTAGAAATCTTTAAATCTAAATTCGTAATTAGAGTAATAAAGCAATCCAACAAATAACTGACAACATTGAAGTAGGCCTCATGCAAGTTTACATGTTTAACTCCTTTAACCCAACAAAATCTAATTACTGTTCTTGACACGTATGTCGCATATGTTAGGTTTCTATTTGGACTTCTTTGGATTCTTACACATAACTTATTAATCTCAATTATGATCCTTACCTGTGGAATAAATTCTTTGTCTAAGACACTGACTCTTTGTCAAGTACAGAATGGTACATAATATTATGACAGTTAGCAAAATTACTTTAAAATTCTAACTAAGGTATATTCAGTGGTAGCAAATTCAAGTTCTGATATTTTATTATAGTTAGAATTTTAAAGTAATTTTGTTAACTGTCATGTGTACCATTCTGTAAATTAATGCATAAACCAGAGAATGTGCGAGTTTGGGTCGACTCCCAAAAATGTTTCATACCTACTGCAAGACTTTCCAAAAATTAAGCCAAAATAGTATTAATAACATTGGATTAATACTTACTTCATATTAATTCTAAACTATAATAATTTAAATTACCGGTATACATTGTGGGTGGGAACCAGAGATAGTAATATCAAGATGTATTTTTATTGGTGGGAACCAATGAAAATAGATGATGGCTTCCAAACACAATAAAATGCCCATTTCATAACATTTTCAAGAGTTTTCACTAAAATTTAGATGTGATATAGATTATACCTGTATATGATACACTTTCCCCAGTGTTCCTTCAACATTTGGGCTGTTTCTTGGAAAACAATTTAGTATACAGGCCTATAAAATTGTACTGTCGTTCAATTAAAAACAATGTCTTTTTAAGGTTAATTTCAATTTTGGGAACAAGAAAAAGTCTGCTGAACCAAGAATGACTGATAAGCAATGATGTGTTAACTAGGTTTTTGTGAAACAGCCAAAATTAGTTTTCCTACTTCCTTCACAGAGAAGCTCTCTAACTATACAAGAACTCACTGTTGAGTATGTCTAGTTCCTGATGAACTAGAACTTAAAATTCAAAGAAACAAGATATTGTTTTATGTTGTCGTTTTTGGTCTGTGAACAGATACGGGACAATCTTCTCAATTAAAATCGCATGACATGATCCTAAACTGATTCTCACTTACAAAGAATCAAACAACAAACTGAATGGCAGAAAACTTTTTCCGCTGTCTTCTCGTTAAGGATACTACCTAGGTGTTTTCCAGAATCTATTTTGAAATTTACATACTTTTAACCCAGCTGACTAATACAATTCCTCAGAGAGGATGGCCCAGAGAATATTCCATTTTCAAAAGCAAGCAATCAGAATCATAGCACGATTGGGCTATCGTAATTCTTGTACTACAAAATTTAGGCAAATTAATCCTTACATATTTAACACGTTCCGTGCTGAGCGCGGCTTTTACAGCACATGCAGTACTTACTTTACATTAGAAAAGAGGGGATTTAGTCATTGCCTATGGTCATATTCTGTATCTCAGTAGTTAGTAGAGACCCTTCTACGAGTACTGTTAGCGTAGCCTAGGAGAATATCGACTACAAAGAAAGTTATAGGCATTAAAGCCGCAAGGATCCGAGGACCCCAACTTGCTAGTCATTGCTAATAGGATCGTAAAATGGAGTAGCATGGAAAGTGTTAAGAACCTGAAGGTTCGCATCATGCATGTACATTCGTAAAACACCTGACATGAATATGACTTCTGAAGAAACAACCACAGATTGGCTTTAAATAACCTTAAACGGCTAGATTTGCCGTATGGATCGACAACACAAAATATTGGATTTACCTGCAGTGACGACCTGGAACGGCTAGATCTACCGTGTGGATCAATAATACAAAATATTGTTCAGAATAATGTCCTATATTATTTTTTTAGATAAAACCACAAAAAAGTTTCATTCTAGTACCAAATATTTTTAAAAAACTGTCACTTCCAATCAAAACATGTGCTTCTGGTTTTTTTCCTTCTAACAAATTCGTCCGAGTGATTTAGAAAACTAACGTGTGTACTAAATAGGATGTAAAATGCTGGCTTTAGAGTGCAAACACACATATATATATATATATAATTTTTAATCGTGATCGGTGCTCATTGACCCTCCCGACCTGAGGTCTCACCATAACAATCACTGCAATAGCTCATCTTTCCTATAGAAATGCGCTAATAACAAGTTATGTTTTTATTGCACAATTAGGATAGCAAGATTAATCTTAATCTTATACCAATCACTAATAGGCCCACTATAACAAATGTTTGGTCTTGTTATCAGCTGATGTATGTTGAAATAAAACAACCGGCATAAAACATTGAAGTTGTTTATTAAATTGCTTACAATAAACTTTTTCACTTATTTTCTAATTAATTCAATAAAACAACATAATTCTAACAGACTTGTACAGCCATAAAGAAGCAAATAACAGCAATTTAATCACAGTTCCAAAATATATTTTGTTCGCATAGTAGCTAACCCAGATTTAGCTGTTCTAAATATCGGTACCTTACAATTACAGATTGTTAAAATAATTACACTACGCAATCTGTTTAGAGCTGAGTCGATATATGTTCCTATATTTTAGCGGATACTAGGTTAACGGTTCGAAAGTATCGATACTTAAAATATGTTTACTCTGGAAAAAAGGAATGCATCGACAAAACTAAGCGTGATTTTATTGTGCCTTAATTTAAATGTGAAAGAGTTTGTACACTGATTTGATCTTATTGTGGATTGATAAAAATCACATACAAAGTTTTAAAATTTAATATTAACACTTTTATATTTAAGTTAGTCAATCTTTCACTTTACTGTCCATTGGATTTGAGTTACAGAGACAGGATTATTCAGAGATGCTGAAAAGTCTGGAGACAGTTCATTATTTCGTATATAAGGAACCATTTGAAGGCAGATGTGATTGAGGAACCTACTCTATCTAAAAATACTATTTTATTAAGATTTCAAAAAAAATATCCGCCATCTTGAATGTAACTTTGTTTTTTTAAATGGGAAGGTGGTCATGTGATAGATCATTTCGATGTAGAATTTCAAGAGAAAACCAACGGTGAAATTTGCATCTTTAATTGATTAAAAATGGCAGCCAAAAAACCAACAAAATCGTGTTTTCCGATTTTGCTGCACTATTTAATTTTTTTTTTAAATTGTTATTCTTTTTACATTTAGAATTAAATAAGCTTACAAACGATATGCCACACAACGATATTTGGGCATATTTGGTTGAACCACTCGAAATCAATTTTGAAAAAATCAAAATGGCTGTAACACAAAAATTTTAAATACTGCAAGACTTTTTTATTATTTGTAATTTTATCATAACCAAAGTCCCAGAAAAGAAAACCACATCTGATCATTCTTGTGGGCCTGCCGTGAAGACAGTAATACTACATAAAAGAGATGCTCTTCCCATCATCTCACTCAACAATAATTCCTTGCTTGCTTCACTCAACAACCTCGGCGAAGCAAATGAAAACAGATTATATTATATCATGATATTTTCATGGAAATGACGATTGATTAGGACAGAGGCATTTGAATCGGGGTAGGATGGAGAGGGTAGCGGTGACCTGGATTCTAACGTATGCACAGTAGGGCCTGAGTTTTTGCGTGAATGACAGGACTTTTTACATACTATAGAGAAACATTTATACAAGTTCTCCAGAATCCACAAATACTCACATTTTAACATCGAGAAAATAAAAAAACACAGCGTTTCTTTATAATGATTTAGGCTTATAAGACAAAGTTAATTATAAAATGAATATGATTGACCAAATAGTTACGGTACAGAAAGTACAAATTACTTTTAAATGAATCCTAAAAGTAAGGGAGTTCCAAATTAAAAGTAAGCCGTGGAGGCTCGTGCTATATTTTCACTGGTTACCCGAGCAAATTGCTTTATTTCAATAATATTTTAATGACAACAAATATTTAGTTCCGAGTTTTGTAAATCCAATAATACAGTTGACTCTTGATAATCCGACAGGTATGGGACCGAGAGGGTGTGGATTACTGAAAGTGTCTGGATTATTCAAGGCTAATAAATCAATAATTTTACCTAGTGAGCACAATTAGTCATGAAAAAATATATGTACATGTACAGAATAAAAAACATTAATAATTGTGTATTACAAAATGAAAAGCATACATACAACAGTTTACATATCGATGTTGGAGTTTCACCACGATCGTATGTTTTAATGATTTCGTATTTATTAGATAAATTTAATGTTTTATGCTTACGTTTTGAACTTATGGTCACCATTACAACACTAGTAGGGCTTACTGATAAAGTAATAAAATAAAATTGCAACACTGTAAGTAGAACGACTCACAACACTATAAAATCACTCTAATAAAAATAATAATGCAATAACGCCTATCACAAACGGTTACACTTTCCGACGAAACTGAACTGAGACGTCTATACAAACAATGTGAGGGATAGGAGGGGGTTTCCTGTTATAACAGGCAAATAGTATGGTAAACAAAGCGCTCAAATAATCTAGAGGTTTTTGTTGGACCTAAACTTACAGTACAGTACTGTACAGCATAGTACGGTGAATCAACTGACATTCGCATCGGACTACTGAGCATGTCGGATTGTCAAATGTCGGACTATCGTGAGTGTACTGTATAGAGTGAAAAGTTGTTAAATACGACAGCGAGTTACAACTCGCGGCTCTAAAAGCGTCGTATAAATTAACCTCCCGACTAGGAAGCAGGGTTAAGAGGGTGCAAATTACCAGTATAACACTGTCTGTTTGTCGCTGCAGTTTAGATACAGCGACTCCCGACTTCTCCCGAAACTCCATTTTACATCTGTGTTACGTAAACAGCACGCTTATTCCATTGTGTGTTTGATTACCCCCTGCTAATAAATAAAATATATTATTATGCAAGATAACGTTTTTCTAAATTTCTCATTTATTAATTTACATACTCCAATCTACCATCAAATCTACAACCCGATTCTTTCCCATTACACGCTTTTTAGTGTTGTCTCAAAACAGTCAAATTGAAGTAAAAAAAGCCTAAAAATTCAATTTTACATTTGGTATTTAAACAAATTTCTTCAGAGACCTGGTAGGTTTGAACCCTCAAGCTTCACAGCCCACACTGCTGTCAGGTGTTGGTGGTTCACTTTATGCCTGCTTCTGTACAGTTGGAACGTTTTATAAACTTAAATGTTGAGAGAACGATAGAAAAAAAAAGTATAGTCAGTCGACCAGTGACCGGTGCACCATCAACATGGCCTAAAGCCAACTGTTTTAAATTTGTTTAAACTTGGTTTTTTGTTTTAAAAAAAGTTTCATTATATGTGCAATAATTCGTGTTTGGGTTGTGTGTATGTGTGTGTTTGTGTTAAATTATGATGTGCTCACATGTGATTCAGATAAAAACGGCTGATTCAGATAAACAGCTTAGCAATACAATTTTATGTTAGGCCTAGTTTATTTTATTTTAGCTGGCTTAAAGGCAACATACTTACATAATTTTTTGCACATCTATGGCACACGATCTTTTGAATGATATAAATTTCAATCCATTCCATTTATAATATATACTAAAAAGGTATTTTAATTTTCGATGTTCATGTATTAATATGATATTTATAATTCTTGCACTCTTTTTTCTAGCAAATATTATAATTTGAAAGTTATTGCTAAATGATTGTTTATACAAAAATGAATGTGTGACAAGTTTTAATGTAACGCTGGGTCATTTTGTTCTAAAATAGGCTTACCGGGTTCACATACTCGGTATTCCTCGCCATATCTTCAAAAGTATTGAAATAAATACCTCTCGCACAAAAGCGATATTGATTTGATAACTTAAATCTGGTGGAATGTAAAATAAACGATCGACACATCCTAGGCGCTAATTTAACGAAAAAGAAAAACTCCGCAGTGTAAAAGTTTTGTGATACCGTTGGAAAATCTCCAAGTAAACTTACAATAACTTTAATACTGTATGCAAGGTATTATATTTATATATATTTTCTGTCGGTTTACATTTCAATTACAGTGTCAAAAATGATAAGGTATCAATCGTCGCACTGCAGTACGGACTTGACTCTAAATAAATTTACATAAAGAAGTTTGAATTGCTTCGTAATTTTAGTAGGATGTGGGGGGAGGGAGTTATGTACATTTATCCAAGGAATCGAAGCGGGGCGCGGGGTCAGTAGTCAAGTGCCCATTCATTCTCCTGTAGAAAACCATCCACGACTTCCTTCATGGCGAAATTAGGAATCAATTGGTCTTGTGTCAGTTTCACTCTGGTGACTGGATCAAAATGTCCGACCCTCTGTAATAAACAATAAAATCTTGTTACAAGGTGTGATCAAAAAATACGGTGAACAAATTTTTATAGCAGCAACCGCTGATGCTACATCTATTTAATCTATTATGTACGATCTGTGACTGAGACAGGTAGTGTCTAGTTTGAACACGTTCTGACTATCAAGGTCGAATATCAAGGCCATGCTCATTGTTTTTTTCGATATTCAGAGCATATTGCGATCAGAGTTTGTTCCAAGGGGAACAACTGTAAACTCCTAATTTTAGAAGGGGCTCCTGGAATGTTTGCGAAACGATGTGCGAAGAAAGAGACTCGATAAATGGGCGAATGGCTTCCTTCTTCATCACGACAACGCACCGTGTCACAAGTTTTTGATTCGCAAGTTTTTGGCCGGAGAAAGTGTTCCCGTCTGTCCACATCCGCCTTACCAGATTTAGCTACATGGGTCATTCCAAGTTAAATGAACACAGTTTTAATACATTTTGAACCTGACAATCTCAGAAATCAATAAAATTTGGCAGGAAGGTTACCTTTAGGTAGAATAAGAAAAATACAAAATTTTATTAATTTATCTCTATTGGTTAGTGAGTTATAACTACATGAAATTCAAAAAAACGAGCCAAAAATGCACGTACTGTACTCGAAAACTTAAATTGTGCCTCTCCTACTGAAGATACAGAGCTGGGAAAAATGTAATTTTAAAGAATTTTTCATGGCCTTTAATATGACATACAACACAATATAGTCTAAGAGGAAAATTATTTTTCAAAATCAACTAAAATTTTTAATTTTGAACTTTTCAAAATGCACCGGTTTTAAAAATTTGAAAAAAATTAGAATTAACCTTTATACTTATAAACATATATTGTAAATTTAAACTTGGGATCACAATGTGTTCTAATATAAAACTTTCTTCATAAATAGGCTTGCATAGGTCTCTCAAGAAAAATTATACTTAAAATCCATAAAACTATATAACATTTACTCATAATTTATTTTTAAGTAAAACTCACCTTAAATCTATATTTATAAAAACTTCTTTGTTGGACTTTCATAACATTACAAATCATTTATGTAGTCATTATGCTTTAACTATTTTACTTCTCTCTTGTTCATTGAAGTTGTATACTCTTCCCGCTGGGGTCACTGGATTTACTTTACATAAGACATGATTTGCTGGAAGACATAACACATCTTGTCTTGAAGGATAAGAGAAAGAAGCTGATGTACCAGCTGGGTGTAAGAAAGAAATCATGACCTCATCAGCTGCTTCTTCTTTCGCCAAAACATATGCCAACCACCACTCATTCTCATATATTATGGTTACATAGCCACTGATTTCCTTGATTCGAAGTTGGTCTTGTAATGCAGTTACTTTTTTAGTTGATGAATCATTTGAAAGTGAACCTTCAAGGATGCCTCAGCCTCGTCATCAGATGGCTCTTTGACATTAGAGAAAGTTTTTTTTCAACGCAGAATTGATTTTTTGAACTTTAGTTGAAGAATAAGTTTTAGATCTACGTACCCAACTTTCGTTTATCATTAGGTGACTCACCTAACTCATGGAGAGAAGCATCTAATGTATTCACTACTGCTAATGGCGATGACAAGTTATGGCGATCTGGATCAAAGTTGCCAACCGGATTTAACGTACTCACGTTTTCTGATGGAGTTGAAAAGCCTGGGTCACAGTGGCCAACCGCAATAATTTCACTTTCTCCTTGATCATTTTTTGAAGATGAGAGTGTTTTTCTGCATGAATCACAAACTTTAGCCTCTCTTGGTAAATTTGCAAAATCTTTTAACATCCAATCTACCACATTCCTCAGTTTTCTTTTGTCTCTTACTCGGTTATCACTTTTGTTAAGCCTGCTGTGTGTTTTATCAGACATCTATTGAAAATAATAATAACCTTTTCAAGTTCAAACAAGTTATGTTGAGATTGATATAAAAAGTATTTTTATAAACTGGTTATAGATTTTCAAGTTTAATAAGATTCTGAAAAGTATTTTGCACATTAAAATAATTTATTTTAAACTTTGCCAGAAAATTTCACTGTCAGGCAGATTTCAAAATAAGTTTTTTTTATTAGAACCCATTATGATCCCAAGTTTAAATTTACACTATATGTTTATAAGTCTATAGAGGTTAATTCTAATTTTTTTCAAAATTTTAAAACCGGCGCAATTTAAGTTTAAAGTTTTCAAGTACATGCGTTTTTGGCTCATTTTTGGGAATTTCATGAAGTCATAATTCACTAACCAATAGAGATAATTTAATAAAATTTGGTATTTTTCTTATTCTACATAAAGGCAACCTCCCTGCAAAATTTCATTGAAATTGGAAAAGGTCATGGCAAATCACTTTGTTGACTTGACATGGAATGACCCCCATGCGGCTTCTGGCTCTTCCCAAAAATAAAAAACTAGCTAAAAGAAAAACGTTTTGACACCATTCCCGACATTGAGATGGCCACGACCAAGCAGCTAAAAGTCCTTCCCGAAATGCTTTCAGTCGTGGATTCAACGTTCAGACATGTGCATCTAGCTAAGGACAGTACTTTGAAGGAGATTAATTCGTTCTATGCAAGCTTATTACTTTGTAATATAATTATTGACCGCAATTTTGTATCACACCTGGTAAGAACTTTGAATCTGCTTCTAGACATCCATCTAGTTAATGGTAGTTGATTAAATTATTTACATACCTGGTACATAAAACTATTATAAGATTTACTCAAGCTACTATAAAGAGTAACAAGAACTTATATTACCTACCTATAAGTAAGGTATTTTAATAATATGGTGCATTAAAAAATGCTTATTCAAAATTGTTCAAATGTTTTCAAGAAAAATTATAGTTTGGGTATAAAAGTAACTCTTACCTCAAACTATAGAAAATTAAACATAGTTCTTTAAATAAATTGTAAGCCAACTACTATTTACATTTATTATTTATCACGTTTGGCTTGAATAGAATAGAATAAAAATATTTTATTGTTGTTTGTTAAGCAACTATAGCTGCAACTGGCATGGTCAGTAATAATTACAAAATACTTCAAACAGTGACCAACACAAAAAAAAAAACAAAAAAAAACAGTGAAGACTAAAAACTAGACTTACCTGTAAATGTTCTTCGATGTCTTTTCTTTCGTACGTAATTCCGCTTGGGGTGATAACGGGCTCTTTTAATATTTCAAAACTTATCTTCCCGCAGAGGTAATCTGGCACTTCACGTTTCTAAAGAATAACAAAACTAAAGTCAGAAAAATTTTACATAATAACCACTTCCCATGTAACCTAACGGGTGATATTGAGTGATTCAGATTAAACCAACAATCTAAATAACTTTTTTTGTAAATACTAATTAAGATTTTTTGAAATAACTTTTACAATAATAGGCCTTCAACCCTCCAACTGTTCCACTGTCCTTTACTTAATTTCCCATCGATTTTAGTAATTTTGTCGAGTTATTTAAAAAATCATAAACATTTTTAAAAACCTTGTAGGAAAAACCTGGACAATATCGACAACTACCGAGTTACAAAATGTTTAGTTTTTAGCCAATAAATCGGCTATCTTTTAAGTTACAGAAGTAATAGAAAAACCGTTATGACAAATAAAGGAATTTGTTTTGTAAAATTATCGGTTTTCAAAATATTTTATATTAAAAATTGTATATGTCCGCCATTTTGAAAATATATGAAAAACATTTTTGTTTCTGGTACATGGGTAAAAGATGTCATACCAAATATGTATCCAAAAATGTATATTCCTTAGATCCAAAGATATTAAGTATTTAAAAAAAAAGGTGGATAACTGGTAAACGAACCGTATTCAAACCAATGTTTCACAAACTTTTTTCTATATTTTCACTAGTAGAACACTTCCTGAAAATTTCTCCGTTTCTTCCTGAATCACCCTTTTTATCAATTTAATCCTAAAGACTATTAGAATAAGGAATAGAATACACCAAACAAAATTTGATGAACTTGAAACAGAATAATTTGTTGAAAATATGTTTTCCTCTTGATATCCACTAAATTGTATAATAATACAAACAAAAACAGCTATTTTGTTCCAAATTTAATTAACTTTTCAAAAATATAAGGTCTATGGCAACTGCTACTAAACAAAAGAGGAAAAAATTAAAACTAACTAATCCTACGACTAGGCATAGGAACGTCGACTGAAGATGATTCTGCACTTTCACTAGGTTGGTATGCTTCCCCACTTCTAGTATTAAAATCTAATAAATCTTCATCAGTTGGGGCATAAACTGCCTCTATAACACTATCACCAATTTTATATAAAATTTTTCGAATATCATTTGACTAATCAACAAAATTGCAGAACATTGTTTTTTATTTATTTATCAAACATCTATACAAAAATGTTAACAAAATAAAAAACAAAAATAATTTTTACTTGGCATAGAAAATAATGACAATATTTCTACCTAAAATAATAATAAATTTAAATCATAATCCAACAGTGAACAAACAAATATAGAGATCTCCTGTTTGAGACTTGCAACTTCTAATTTAATAATAAAAGAGAAAATGCAAAAAAGAATTTGGTGTCACTGTTCAACCAGCTTAACAACAAAATTAAATACTTTGAAATTATAAAATCACAAACAAAAATTAATTAATACCTGCAAGGCAATAATAGCCTTATAAAAAAACAATATCTTAACATTTCACATAATAATTCCTCGGAATAATACAGCATCCGTGCAATAGGAAAAAAAGAAGAAAAAAAACAAAGAAATTTTTTTTCTTTAAAAAAAAATTATTACAACCAACTATGCGTCATAAATCAACTGTCACAAAACATTATGGATGAAAGATTCCACATCTTCAACAGAAAAAAGCAATGCATTTACATCTCTTAAAAACTTAGCCAATGAATCTTTTCTAACATGTAATGAAACTAAATTGTAGAGGCGTGAAGCGTTAAAAGTAAAAGAGTGTCGCTATAAAGTAAGTTTTGGTTTTTGGAACTAGCATTAGATTACTGTTTCTCAGAGAATAGGTACTGCAACTATTGTTCTGAATATGATCATTTTTCGTTCGGAAAGCTTTAGGATTTTTAACCTGGAAAAAAGAGGAAAAGTGTGTTTAAATTGAGATTTTATTGAAATCACTCTTACAATATGTTTTTTGGATTATTATAATGGATTTGAGCGTGGAGAGATTACAACACCACTAACCCGAAACACAATTTGTTACGACAGCTGGGCGACCCGAAAAAAAAAATACCACAGAGTAACCTCAGCCTGCCAAAACATTGTTTTTTATTTTATACTGTTCATGTTTTTCTATTTCAGTTGGAACAAAAACTATCAACCAGTTGTGTTATTAACTGATTAATTTGCGTTTGAAAAAGGGTGAAGTAATGTGTCGCGTGCACGATGAGGGACATTAAGAACACTCGTAGGGTTAAAATCATACAAATCCAATTAATTGAAACTACAGTTGAAAGTGTGATGTACTCTACAACAGGGCTCCAAAACTTCAAGTGGCCCAAGGGTTGCTATAGATAAAATTGCAGTTTTGAGGGCCGCAACATAAAAATACTTCGTGTCCAACTTTATCAGTGATTTATAATTTTGATTTAAAAAAATTTCATGTTGGAAAAGCAGCTTTCGCAAAGATACATGTTTCCCAGCATTGAGTCCATTATAAGGCCTAAGTTTCACAATAATAATCATAACATAATCACTGAATGATCATAAAATTTCTAGATCCTGTATACTGTCGAAACTGTTTCTCATGTAACATAGTGTAATATCGTTTCATATTGCATTCTTCAGGAACTAATATTTCTGCATACAAACAATGCACAGAAGTTTATTATTGTTGTTTGAAATATCCATCGCAAATGGTGCCTCAATAGCCTATGTACGTTATTTTATTTCATTGTTGGTGTAGGAATGACTCGTTTGTGTATATTTTCATTTTTAGGCATATTTCTATATTTTTTGCTTTGCGATGCGCATAAAAATGTAGTTGTGGGCCGCAAGCGGCACCTGTGCCTCATGTTGGACAGCCCTGATCTATAAAATCAATAACTGCTGAAAATAACCATAACAAGAAGAGGCTGTAGGCATGAGCTTATCAATAACATAGTCGGCTTATCAATGAGAGTGTAGGTTTGATTTGTACTCTCGAACGTGCATTATAATACACACATGATGGCAAATGTCAAATCTATTGGTAGAGAGTTAAAGGCCTTGATTTACAAACGAGGTAACTGGGCACTTGCCCAGAGCAAAAGTTATTGAAGGGAGGGAAAATCTGAGGTGCAAAAAAATTTGAGGACAAGAAAAAATAATTTTTTTTAACATGCAATAACGATTTTATTTTGATAAATACATGACAAATCCTGCAGTTTAAAGTACAACAGAAATATTCCATGTTATATACCCAAGGTTGCCGCAAGAGAAACACATAACAGTTGCAGGTTGATTGAACTCATTTGTAAGGTAAGGAGGAGGTGTGAAAGAAGAAGGCCAGGCTATTTAGAAACAAATGAACAGGCTAATTTAGTTTGTTTGGTAACATTTGTTTTATTTTATTGTTTGTAAAAAATTTAATTTGTCACCATTAGAGTACTGCCATGGACATAGTCAAGGGGAAATGTTTAGTTTATATCAACTATTGTAGTGTGCTTGAAAGTATTAGGCTTAAAACCAAATGCTTTAGAAATAGATTTGAAACTTGTTTAACAATATACTGTATACTATGAGTCATGTTTTATTAATGGTAGTTATAACAGCCGTATCAAACTGCGACAACCATTTATTGAATAAGAAAAACGACAAACAGCCTCTGACTTTAACCCTAGACCTGGCGTGGTTAAAGCTAAAATTGGGAAGCCAATTTTTAGTGTTTTGCAAGCAATGTTTTAAAAATGTGCCAAAAATAGTAATTCTATCCCAATCCAAAAGTGTTCTATACCTTTTTTGTAGAGAAAGGTTCAAAGAATTCATATGTGCAATTACAAAATTTATTGATGTAAAATTGTAAAAGTTATAGGTCAAGAAACAAAAAATGTTCAGTAACGAAAGAAAAAAGTTCAACTTTAGACCTACATAACAAGTACAGTAGAACTCCAATCATCCGGATTAATTGGGACCGGCCCCTATCCGGATAATCAAAAATCCGGATAGTTGGATTTTTCTCGAAAAAATGCCGGTTTTAGGAGAAAAACGTAAACAAAACATAATTGAGAACATTTACGGTATTTATTATGAAAAAACAATATCAATGACAATGTTTACATTACGTAATATTTACAAACAATACTAAATCACTGTTAAATACATAATTTTTTGAACATACCGGGCAGAGTCAGCTGTTTTGCTACCTTAAATCGATTCCGCGCCGCTAAGTCTCGCATCCGTTTGACTATGTTCTTATTCAAATTTGATCCGGATAATTGGCGATCCGGATAATTGGCGATCCGGATAGTTGGAGTCCGGATAATTGGAGTTCTACTGTAGTAAACAATTTTTTGTAATTTTTTCGTAAGCGTAAAAAAGTTCTGTAATTTAGTTCTAAATAGAACTGTATAAAACATTTATCAATTTCAAATTTATTATTTTGAAAACAACAGTTTTTTATGTTACAAACACAAGACTGCTAACAAAACTAGGCCGAGTTTGAAACGTAATTTACTAATGCTTTGCCCAAAAATGAAATATTATTATAACAAAGTGTAGAGAACAAATCAAAGAAAAAAACTGTAGACTTGTTTTTTCTTAGATCACAAAAGTGTTTGAGTTATCTTTATATGAATAACAAAATGACAATCTAATGAAACGTCGCCGGTCGAAATTCGTACGGGCAGGAAAATAAGAAGCCCGTTTAAATGCTTTGTATATTTCGTATTCTTCGATGACATTCATCATTGGTCCTTTTTTAATGATGTGAAGTGGTGTCAGGTTAGATTCAAAATTTGTATAAGAGTGTTTATTATCGATTATGTGTTGCGCGAAACTAGATCTATTAGCATACAGGCTATTTTTCTAATCGCCAAATGACATTCTCAATGACAAGTTATCGTTCCAATCAAACTCGTTATTCGAGACGGCAATGAGATTTGAGTAACTGATAAGACCAACCCAATTAACTTGATAACCTGGGCCTTACTGTGATGCCAGTAGTTCGCGGACCATGAAACTGCGTGCACGTATGAAAGTTGGTCAAATCAAAGTTAATGTGTATATATTTATTTTTATGTGTAGTGTTTTATGTTTTTGTTAAAGTTTAATGTTTTGACGACCTCTACGGAGTGATATACTGATGATGGAGTTTCGACTCCGAAACGCGTCTTTGTAAAAAGACAACGCATAGTCACATGACGGAACCATAAAGGTAATAAAATTTATTACTCAATATATTATATAATTGTGACTTGGACACCAACAATGAACATTAATTTTTAATATAAAACAGTTTTATTGACTTATGTATTGCTTGTTTCTTTTTGGATGGAAATCACTTTCTTCATTTGTCCATTTTACATATATTGCAGTTGTATTTTCGGAAGAAAAATCTGTTCGGTGTCTTATTATTTGTTTATTTTACATATTGTGTAGTTTTGTCCTACATTGTTTTGAACATTGTTGGTCTTATATTCATTTTTTGACCCTTGAGTCCAAAAAAGTTGTTTTTACAAAATGTCTGTCTGTATGTATACAAAGCTAGAGCGAAAACTATTCGATCGATTTCAAACAAATTTGCACCAGACATGTCAAGTAGGCCTGTATAGATGCACGAAATCGGGTTTAACAATTTTGAAAAACAACCCCCTTTTTGGCCAAAAAACCCCCAAAAAATCAGTTAGGGTATTATTTGTTTTATAAAAAAACGGCTCTAACGATTTTGATAAAATTTGGCTTATTTGCAGCCCTTAATGTACCCTACCACATGCAGAAAACCGTATCTTTCTAAAAATTCTTGTATAGCTAATAATAATAATAATAATAATAACAACTGATTTTTAGAGGTTTTTTGGCAAAAAAGGGGGTTGTTTTTCAAAACCTTTTTCGTGCATCTATACAGGCCTAATTAACATGTTTGGTGCAAATTCGTTCGAAATAGATCGAATAGTTTTATCTCTAGCTAATAATAATAATATTTATTAGTTAATCTCCTAGTTTAAATCAAATCTCCTACCCCTCCTACAAAAATGAAGTCACTGTGAATCTGTTTAATAATTTAAATATGTTTGTGAAAAAGTATGTGCCAGTTTCTGGTACCGTTTATTTGAAATGTGTTTGTTTTATAACCTTTCTGTTGTATATTTAACCCTAATGTGTGTACAATTTCTGTAAGTTGCTCTGTCATGGTTTTAATGGTTTAAAATTTTCTTATTTCCCGTGCTATTGTGGTTTTCCGTGATTCTTAAGTATTTCTTTGTGATTTTTTTTTTTGAAAAAGTTGTTTAATTTTCCTTAGATTCTTTGGTCTAGTGTTCTATTCTCCATTGTTATTATTATATGTTCGCAAATTTCAGGTCTTAAACCCTGTATTACATGTGCTATTATTTGGTTGTCTTCGATGTTACGGTATGTAATTAATAGATTGATTTGTGATTTGGCTGTCCATCCGTAAGCCACTTCTTATCTGGATATAAAAGTATGTGTATCTTCAGATGGTAAGCCGTGATATTGGGATGGTTGATCTAAGGGTATTTTCTATTTCCTCTCCATTTCAGTGTTTGTTTTCGTTTTTTATTTTATTTGGGTGTTGTCTTGCTTCTTCGTAGATGTGTTCGATTTTCCTTTGATTGG
Organism: Philaenus spumarius; assembly: GCA_018207615.1. Lineage (NCBI taxonomy): Eukaryota > Metazoa > Arthropoda > Insecta > Hemiptera > Aphrophoridae > Philaenus > Philaenus spumarius. Next base: position 3,786 of record JAGFPH010014901.1, on the reverse strand, counting down.
ACCATTTGAAATTTTGAAAGATCACATTTGTAATTGTTTGTGACATCTCATGATTTCGTTCAGTGATATATTGTTCCATGAAATTTGACCTGGTACCGTGGTACGTCCGTTTTGACTTCCATTTGCTATCGGGTTAAGGTATGTTGTGATTGAAGTGACTGGTGCGAGCATAGCTCTGCGATGATTGCCGTCAGACTGAGTTGTTGTTACTGAAGCGATTATTCTACCAATCGCCCGTTCATAACAAGACCATTTTGAACAATGCAAAGCAGGCGCCCGCGATTATCGCAACGTACCTTTACATCTAACGCGTCTGGCTGTTAGTTCTATTCCATTAAGTTCTTTTGAAAATGTATTTAATATTATTAATTATTATTAGTTATGTTTTGTTATTTATTTAAAAATCTTAATTTAGGGTATTCGTGTTTACCCCAATACTTACACTTTGTAACTACTTTTCAATCAAAGTCTAATTTTATCAAAATAATATTAAAACAATTTTATTCTCACTTAATTTTGTGTTGCATGAAATATCATTTATTTGTATTATGTTTTTGTATTCTTCCAAATCGGTTAAGTACCTACCTACTACTGGTCTTCAAAATGTATTGCAGTTTTTTATTGTTATTTTCTTACAACATTTTCTTAATTATTATCAATGAATGTAAATTTATTTTTGTATTTTTCAACTATATATTACTTTTTTTATTAAATTCGAATAGCTCGTTTATACTTTAACATGTTACATTACATACGATTACCACCAATAACAAGGATTTCTTTTTCACCAAGCATTAGAGGTTAAAGAACTTATTTAATATTATGTTGTCTTCTGCTACTTTCAAAAGTAGTAATGTGTTGTTTTTGTTAATAAATCTTACTGAATTCGTGTATTTGTATTATTTTATAAATTACGTAGAGCCTGTTTTTTTCCATAAACATAGTTTTACGAAAAACTTTAATAAGTTATTGGATTTAACTGTAAACTTTAAGTTACCTAATGGGTTGTTTTCAGAGAATAAAATAACACTTTTAAGAAAAGAAAAAAACAATTATGAGTAATTAAGTTTTTTTTCTTTTTTCTAAAGTGGCATAAAATGTCTACTTTATTTGGGAGAGGGAACCCACAGACAGCTTTTGGGGGGAATTTGCGCCATAGGCTTTGGGGGGGATGGGCACTCCTGCTTTCCACTGCTGTCTAGACAAACCAATAACTGGTTATTTCTAGTTTACTTTCCACCGTTAGAAAGATCGAACTATTCTCTACAAAATGGTGGAAAGAAATCTGTCAAAACATATGATATTGTAGGTGTTATCTCGGTTGACAAATGTGCCTGTTTCATTGGTTGAAAACTGTCCAATCGCAAGGGTTTACAGAAATCTTCGTCATAAATCGTGTAAAATAGCGACATCTGATTGGAAGGCACTATTAGAAAGATAAAATCTTGACGAATCAAATGGTATCTTTATAATAGCCAAAGAAATATCTGTGTAGATAGTCTTGCTCGTTGAAGAAGTGGGAAATAACAGTACAATTGTATGCAAATTCACGCGTTGAAACAGCTGTAACCTGATCTGCATATTTTAAAACAATGATTACGTATGTAAATATATGTTTTACGAAAAAGTTTTAAATACAAAAATTAAAGTTTAATTAATTTCCTTTCCAACGGTGTCGGTTTTATTACGATTGGATGATTTTAAGTGTATTAAATAATCGAATATGCAAATTTTCGAATTTGTTCGAAATCGTTGCATCTTGCGCCTGAGAGAACGTCAATTTGTGCATTCTGCCACAAGGAGGGTTATAAAAAACCGTAGTATTTAGTTGTATATTGTGCTTTTTTTTAATTGATAATAAATAAGCACGAATTTGTAAAATTTTATAATATTTGGGAGAACTGAAAATAGAGTGGGGTTAAAGATTATCTGCCCTGAACGGTAGCTTTCTGAAATCGAGGCCTAGAGAATTCTGAGACATCCTGTATAGAGATATGTGTTAATAATTTTAAATTAGATCTAAATTAGATTTAAGTAAACTCACCCTTCTCCTATCGTCAATCTTGGCAAACAATGAATTCAATTCACTCGTGTTCTCATCACACTGTCTCTCCAGTTCCATGATTCTCTTCTGTACATCTTCTTCATTCAAACCTTCACAGTTTTCTTTTACTTTATCAATACTTGCTCCTGTGTCTTGTTGTATCAGTCTATTTAAATATGTCTGGAAACATTCAAACACTAGCTGTAATACACAGGTTAACATAATACAGAGTTGATATGTGGGACGTTTTAAAATGAATATCGGTCGTTTTGAGGCTTTGTAGTATTTATTACATTTAACCCTTTGGCCCCCGACATCCAATTTTTCATATTTTCCAAAAAGCCCAACCATTATCTGTTATGTATCTGCATAAAATCCCAGGCTCAATTCAGCAAATTTTCAGTGTTTCGCAAAAAAATATCATTAAACTTAATTACTGATCAACTTTGATGATTTTTTAAAATTTTGTTTGGAATGATATGTTCTATAAGGTAGTAAATTTTAAAAATAAGTGTAAATTCATGATGGATTGATTTGCTAACACTACTTTTGAGCTAATGTTTATTGGAGAAATGTTTTTCTTTGTTTCCTGTTTTTTAGGCATTTTTGATGACATTGTCGTCACAGGGCTTCTCGCGATTGGTTCGTACAAACCTTTTATTTTTTCAACAATTATTTGCCTCTTAAAATTTTTTAACAGAATTTTCCCATTTTCTTTTATGTTAAATAGGAATTTCGATGCCTCTTCTGCGACAATAACTTCACTCACTATGTTTCTCAACTCTGGTGTTTAAAGTTTTCTAAAGGGTTGTCGTGACCATTTATAAATTTTATAATAAGCTGCACGTCATTTTCATCTCTTTATACCCTTGTATTTATACCTTTATACTCCATTCTTTGTGTCGCAAAATATAATATTTTAGTATACATTTGTATACAAAATTCTTTTAGCGGCTGCCGGTACAGCTAAAATAACTTCCACGGTTCAAAATTATTATAATTATTTTAATATGTAGGATATTATCAATGGTAGAGGTAATTTAGACAGGTACAGAAATAAAACATTACATTTTACAGTAAAAATATATTGTATCACCTGTAAATAACAACAGTGTCGATAACAAGAAATAGAATAAGAAAGGAAAAGATCGCAGGAATCAATATTGTTTGTTTAATCATTGACAAAGAAAGATTTCACTGCACTTCTAGGTTGACATTTTTTGATGCCTTCTTATTTCCCGACCCTCCGATTTCCGGCAAAATTAGTTTTCCACTTATCAGATACCCAACGTATGTCTTTAGTAGTGTTTCATTACAGTACAAAAAATCAAAAAAGGATTAGTAATCCAATGGTGTTCGTTGGCGAGACAAAAATGTTGCTAAAAACAATGAGTATTCTACCGTATTACGTAATAGCATCGTAACATAAAGTTCCCGGAATTCCGCCGTAATTACCGTATTTTCCCGGTGAAAAAATTCCTGTATAATTCCCGCTTTTCCCGAAATTCCCAATAAGTGGACACCATGTACAAAGCCTTAAAACCCGATATTCATTTTAAAACACCATACATAAAAAGTTTCACAAGCAGCTGATGCGTTGTTTCATAACACTTTTCAAAAATACAAAGTTTTCTACTTTAAAATTTTGGTTTTTCTCTGAACCTAGCCGTAGCAGATTTACCTGGCCTATTATATTTTATAATATTTATAAATTTACCATAATGGTTGTGTGAGAAGCCCCA
>JAGFPH010014900.1:3862-22417 GCA_018207615.1 Philaenus spumarius | reverse complement strand
CGGTAGAACAAGGTAAGATAATACCATAAAAACAGGATTAGTAGACGTATTTTAATATACCGAAAATAAATTTATTGTTATTATCTATGATTTTTTACAAGATATTCTATTGTATTTTTAATTAATGATTATATTCGTATAGCTCACACCTTGACTAATCCTTAATCAAATTTCAAATAATAATAAATATTGTAATTACATTCTGCCAGCGCTTCTTACGCATAGCCATAAATTAACTACAAAACCATATTAAGTTTAATTATTTTTTCAAAAAATTTTAATAACATTGTAATGTTTATTACATAATTCAATGCGTTATCATTAGCATTTTCTCCACGATTTTACATGATTCTTTCGAAAAAATTAAACTAAGTTATAATTAATTGGTAAATGTACTTAAATTATCAAATTAAATGTATATATTTTATCATATAATGAGTAAAATATTTTATAAATAAATATAATAACATGTAAATGATTTACAAAGTAATATAATATGTAGTCTACTGTATTACATAATACTTCAATGCATAAATACATATAAATACAATTTAAGTGTCTGTGATTTCAAAATTAATACTTTTGATGAAAATAAGAGGTATTACACTCGACCCAACTTGAAAACGGTTGGTCGGAGGACGGTAAAACTTCGTTTCTATCCGTTTCAGACCATTTGGAGACGATACCCAAAATTAATTCGCCGGATTTTGGAAATTTTTTTAACCTTCGAGATCTGTCTTACAACAAACGAAATTTTACATAATTCGGTTTTTCTTCACTAACACACACGGCACTTACACTTCATGGATGTATTTATTTTACACTATACCACCGCACTCTATATCTTTGGTTTTGATTGTTCCTGGATCCATTTGATGTATTTAGCTTGATTTAGTACTTCGTTTGATGATTATATTTTAGTCCGTTGATATTTCTTCTGTTACTGATGGTGGAATTTTATTTTATGCAATGATTATGGTAAAATAAAACTGATGCATCTTGAAAGGTTTTGTCTAGGGTAATTGAATTTTAGTTGATGACACTATTTTCTGATTTCCTATTTTTAGGTACTGAGAGTTCTTGCCCGACTTTGCGTCACAATTTGTTCCGTCAGTTGACAGAAAAACCGTTTACAAGGGACAGTTTATTCAAGCAATTGTAACTTTGAAACTTTTCCAAGTTGAAAGCAACATTAGGTGCTGAATTATGCCTAAATATTTAATAACCATAAAAAATAAATTTAATTTTTGTATTTATTAAAAATTATACAACCGTCGCTAACGCAGTGCTGACCTTGGGGAGCTGGTGAGATGTAGTTTATTCCGTTCGAGGTAATTATTTGAATTTTTGTTCACATTAAAACTAGAAGAATGGATTTAATTATTAAATGGACAGATAATAATTACTTGAACTGTAACAATTTAAGTTAAAATAAGTAAAAAGGTTTTGTTCTTTTTAGGATTTTATCAAGCTTCTGAATACATTTTCTTTGCGTGTTTGTTTCCTTTTCCACAATTTTAAAACAAAGTCTAAACATTTTCTAGTGCAGAACCTCCACTAATTTTAGCCTCGGACAGTAACCCTTCTTGATATTTTTTAAAATTTATTTTTATCATTTTCCCTTATTTAAAAGAACTTTGAAACATTGGAATACGGACTGTATCGCTTCGCGAGTCTGCATCCCGGCCATCGGCTTCGAATCAGAATCTGTCCCCACGGTAGAATGCTAACGTGGATTTGAACCAGGTATTTTTTAGAGTATTTTACGTTTTGATCGATTTTCTGGGTATCAGAGGTGCTATAAGATCGTGTAAAAAAACTAACAGAATAATATCCTACATAAATTTGTTTATATAAAATGCCAAAAACTATTCATTCTAGTATGAAAAATCTAAAAAATGGACTTTTGGTTAAAAAGGTACTTACTGTTGTAGGATTTTTTCGCTAAGGAACTCGTCCGAGCGATTAAGACATTCAACGTGTGTTCAAAATTTGTACCAAATCGGACTTAACTACGCAGTTAGAGTGCGAAAACATATATACATATACGAGGACCAGAAAGTAAGTTCCGTTAGGTAATAAAACAAAATCATATACAGATACTGAAAAACAATTAATTGCTCGAAAATCTACAACCCTTAATCTATTTTTCTACATAGCTCCCAATAATTGCCCAGTCATTTGTGCGGCACAAGTTGTTGTATGCCTTCTTCTTACAAGGTTGTATCCTGTGTTTCAACCATGTCGTGACATGTTCTTTCAGCTCATCATCGTTGTTGAAGCTTTTGCCACCAAGAAAAGTCTTCTTATGCAAAAAAAAAAGAGCTAGGAGCCGTTTCTGGGCTGTACGGACGATGATCAAACACGTCCCACCCAAAGTCCTTTAGGAGTTTTTTCGTCATATTCGCAGTGTGTGGTCAAGTTTTTTCAAGAAAGAAAACAACACATTTCGAGAACATTACTCGGTGCTTGTTCTGTATTGCGCCGACCAGTTTCTTAAAAGTGTCGCAATAAATATTTTTAATAATTGCTTCACCTAGCTGCAAAAAATCTATCGGTAAAATGTCTTGTATATCCCTAACCCTATGAATATTATTTGTTACTTAGTTAGGGACAAACTTGGAAGTTTTAGCGGTCGTGCTTCAAGAGCTACAAAATGCAAAAAAATTTAGTGCAAACACTAGGCTAAGAGTAAAATTTAAGCTAGTGTGACGTATCTTTAAAATCAGTTCATCCTTGATGTAAGCCTACAGTACAGTTATTAGGCATATGTTGAGATGGATTTGACGACCTACTTTGGAGGCTTATGTTGAACTGAACAAGGATAATGACGTATGTCACTACTTCTCCAATTATCTGAAACAATGCATAATCAGGTAATTGTAAAACATTCAAACATTTGACAAGCGTTTAAAAAAATCAAATAATTTAGCATGATGAATTTGTGATAGTTTATATTTGTTTCATACTTCACCGACTCTCCCATTTGATGATGGGTTTTACATTTTTAGGCATCAGCTGCAAAATAATAATTTATTTTATTTAAGTTTTAGTAAAAAAAAAGTAAAAATGAAACAATTTTTATAGAAATAGGCATTTTTAAGGGTTGGGATAGTAGGAAACTCCTTAAATATAGAAGAGTTAATACTAAAATGTATAAATTAAATATTTAATATCAACGCCTGCCAAACCGTTTGTACGCTTGTGAAGTGTTGCCAAGTTGACGAGAAGGAAGTTCTTGTGGGATAGCCTTTACTAGGAAGTGATTTAAACTTTACCTGCTTTACCCGGGCATTATTTTGTTACCCTCTTTTGCACTCACTTTGGGCTCTTACATACTCATTTAATGCATTTTGTACTCTACGAAAAAAGGTTTAGAATAGACAAAATTAAGAAATATATCTGTGTACTCCTTCAAAAAAAATCATTTTTTTTTTATAAACTTGACAGAACACCTTGTTACCAACTTAAAATGAGTAGTACCTCTCAGGTATTAATTTATAAAATGGTAGTGAACTCTGCATATTGTTGTCTCTGTAGGGTTCTATCGAAGATGGGGTGAGTTAGCTTTGCTTCACAGAAGCACGTATACTTCGTCAGATATAGCATGACCTTTCATATGCGCTGGTAGGAGGGAAGAATTTAGGCAAGTGGGGACTCCGTCTGCTGGAGGGGAAGCGACACCACACACAGACAATATATTTATTGGAATAATTGTTCGCTTCCCGACCGAAGTATTATGTTCAGAGCACGGCAATAGACTGAGCCTCTCTGACCCCCCACCACTCGAATCAACTCCGAGTCTACTGCGCATCTCAAGGCCATGGGTCTAGACCTTTTCTAGTGTACACATCAAAACTATTCACAGTTGCAAATGCACTGTATTGGGATTGAGTTATACTTGAACTAGTTGGCTTCACTACCTGCTCTCTTCGCTCAACAACCCTAGTGGCCCCTCGTGGCGAAACAAATACAAACAGATTAATGTATACTCTGATATTTTCGCAGAATTGACGATTGATTATGACAGAGGCACTTGGATTGGAGAAGAGTGAATAAAATAGCGGCGAACAACTTCTATAATAACAGAGAGATCGAAATATATACGCACAATCCTCAATAATTTTAATTATGGAGTGCTTTTAATATTTAAATAATCATTAGTCAACATTTCAAACAAATTCTGACTATGCCGTTTAAAGGATACAATATTATATGTAACACCAGATAATTAAATTATATTACAGTAGGTTTTTTTCTATAACACGAACAACTGTTGGTTGTGAAGAATAATTATTAATACTTGATTCTAAATTTTCCAAGTTGGTTGCTATGATAATAAATGTAAATACTTCCAAGAAACATGTTTTGTTTAATTATAGGCCAAACCTAAAATTGTGTTAAGTTTTTTATCAAAATAAGTCTTTTCGTTGACATTTTGTTTGCATTTTCTTTTATTTTATTAACCCTACAAGCGCCAGGCAACACTATAGTGTCGACTCGGAACTGAAAACAGGACTTTTTGTATTGAATATTTCACCCAATAAAAACCATCCAACCTCAGTAAAATAAAAACTATTTTAAATGAAATATTTTAAACTTTAATGTTTGTATTTAAATTTTTTTTTTCTAAAACTCATATTTACAAATGTAATAATTGTTTAAAATTTTGAGTTGTCTAAACAGCTGACACCACGCGAGAAAACACAAAGATGTGACACAAACTTGCCACTTTTCAAAGGCTCAAAACGGTTAGAAAGACTTGATTTGAAAACAATAGACTATAAGGAAACCTTTTGATTAGTCAGGATTTATAATTGTTTTACAACTTCAAAAGTTTACATTTAAAATGTTATTAAAAATACTAATATTGTAACGCAAATAATAACAACTTAATTGTGATACATTTTGTTAATTAACATGACAAGAGCAAACAAATAACTCAGAAAAAATATTCAATCTCAGACTATAAGTATAATTAAAACTCATATGTATAGAAATTCCTTTATAATATAATTTCCAACAAACATTAAACATTAACAATTTCTAATACTCTTACTTTAATTACTCTTCACACAAAAACGTTATTTCCTTTCAATCATCCTAACATGTCCTAGTCATTCCAGTCCTATTTATTTATAGATGCTTTGAAGGTCGTCAATATTGTCTCTTCTGAACAGCCAGATTTTGATATAAAGAAAAACATAAATTATTGACTGTTTGTTTGAAATAACTTGGCAATAAATTAAAAAATGTTCAGCCCAAAAAATAAAAAGATCATCGGAAACGTGATTTTTTAACTATTGGTCTAGTCCGACTTCTGGCTCTGTAATATTGAAGTGGATGTAAGTTACCACTCATTTTATGGAACACCTTTAGTGCTTAAAGAAAAAAACGCGAATGACTAGCAGGATTTTGCCCAACACCCAAGAATTATGTCAACAACAACTAAAGAACGTATGGTTTAAGTAGGATGGATCACCAGCTCACTATGATGTTAGAACTCGCAGCTCGCCAAATTTTAAATAATACATTTCCGAATAAATTAATTTTGGACGTAGAGGAGGATAGATTGGCCGGTCAGATCACTGGATCAGTCTCCTTTAACCTTCTGCCCGGACCCTTGTTCCTCGTCCGGATGAGGACCCTCTGTCCCTGGGACACCGACTTATAATGGGATACTAAAAATCATCTAATCGTAATAAAACAAAAACCGTTGGAAAGGAAATGATTTAAACTTTAATTTTTGTATTTAAAACTTTTTCCTAAAACTTATATTTACATATTTTTGAATAATCGTTTTAAAATTGTAGTTTTCTCTAAAGCTGTTGACGCTCGTGAAAATACAAAGAAATTACTCAACTTTGTCACTTCTCTAAAGCTTAATATCGCTCGATAGAAATATTTTGACAATAATATAAAGATACCTTTGGTTTCGTCAAGATTTTAATTTTCTAAAACTGCCTTCCAATCAGACGTCTCTCTTATAGTTTCGAAAATACAAAGGTTTCTGTAAACTCTTGCAATGGACAGTTTACAACCAATAAAACAGCACATTTTGCATTCGAGATATCTGTTTCAATTCGAAATATTTGTCTGAATACGTATGTTTATATATATTTGAGACCTGCGGAAGACAAGAGGGTACTGAGGAGATGAGTGCTCGGCGAGAGCAGGAGCGGACAGGGGGCGGGTTTAAGCCCCACCCATCCGTCCCGGGGATGTCGGTCCGGACAGAAGGCTAGACTACTTCTATTGGGGTTATCTCAAAAACAATGTCAAACACATTGTTGAACTTAAAAGAAGTATAACCAAAGCAGCTGCTAAAATACAACCTAGCAAGAGGTGAAAAATTTGGTGTGTACTGAACTTTTATTAATATGTTGAATTTTAACTATTGCGTGTGGCTGTCAAATTATTGTTATGTATTTGCAATGTTGCTAAACAAATATAAAATAAATACTCAGCAATATTAATATCGTATAATAGCTTTTAAATGTATTAACTAAATATCTAAATAGTAATAGTTATAATTAAAAGTCTTACCAAAGCGAACATAGATTTATTTATAATTTGAAATCCCCTCATAGGGAACTCCAGTGGAAACGCATCGACACTGCGGATGAACATTCGGAGCTGGACATAGATAATACCACAATATGTAAGCAGTTTAAACAATGTTAAATTTGTAATAATTACAATTATTATTAATACAACAAACACACACAAAGAAAGGAAATTTCAAACTAAAAGAACATGCAGGTAAAATTACAAATTAAAAATAACTAGCTGACAAGTGCGAATATTTCGCAAGTTCGGAGTAGGCCTACATTTACCTGATTTAACACGTTGATTTAAGTCAGTTAATTAAGTTTATTTATTTACATTGGTTTATAAATAACAGTTTCCCTATACAATCTTACAGTGTAAACAATCTAACTAACAGCTGTCATGCTAGTTAAACAGATGGTTAGTAGATGGCGCCTTTCATTAGGAACATACAGAGTATAATATAAAAGTTTTTTAAATCAATTTTTGTTATTAAAACATGAAATTTAAGCTGTTTGTCTATTTTTCCCGTGTAGTGGTTAAGAAAAGCTTTAAAATGATGCCTCATTCATGTAATTTGATGATGTATTAAGGAAGTTATGGCGTACCGACAAAAATATAGTTTCGAGAAATAATATATGCGATAATAAATAACACCACTGCAAAAAGAAGCAACAACAGTATTACCCTACGGATTTTCGTTGAAAAAACGCGAATTCAGTGGCATTCAAGTACAGCTGATGTCAATACTGATGCCAGTATCTCGTTGCCAATCCAAACACAGTTTATGAATTGGCTTAAGGGGCTCCGGATTCGGCAATGTTAAAAATACAATATTTAAGGAACATTTTCTCATAAACTACTGGATCAGTGTGTTAGTTCTACTTAAACACAAAATGTAACATGAGGGTTTTGCAATACAAGCATTTGAATAGATTTTGTCATAATTTTTTTATAAAATAATATAATTTTTACCAGTTTTTGTCGTAACTTAGAAATGATCACTTATATTACAAAATTCTCTCTTTAAAACCTGTAGTATACTCCATTAAACAACCCCTGAAAAATTCAGATCATTATGTTAGATAGATTTTGATAAAATGTTCCTTTTGTGAATAAAACATATGATTTCTGAAAAACAAGTTTAAAGTTTTGCTTACATATTTTATACATACCAGCCCCATATGCAGGGTTGTCATCAGCTGAATATCATCAAAGACTGTATAATCAGGTTAGGTACTACAGGAAAAGCTTAATATCCTTACCAAAATGAAAATTCCCACCATAGGCGTAATTTTAATTATTTTCAAATTGCATAAATGATATCAAATTATTAAGAATATGATACAAAATTTGTCTTATTCTCATGTGACATACGAACCAAAAACGTATATTTACCCACTTATAGTTGAGATACAATAAAAAAATTTAGGCTTGTTTTAAAGCTAAATAAAAGGGCAATAACAAGCAATAACAAAAAGAAAGCAGTCGTGGGACTGACATCAGAAGTGAAAACTGTCATGAATATAAATCGTTGGTTATATTGGTTTAATCTGAAATTTGAGAATTATTTTTACCTTGACCCATTTAAAATAAAATCTAAAAAATAACATAAAAATTATTGTCTATAATCAAATAATAAATTTAAAAATATAATTTTGGTTAGGCATATACTGAAACAACACGCGTTTCTTTAATGAATTTACATTCATTATCATATCAACCAAGATAGCTAATTTATCTATGTCCATTTTAGAGGTATTACCAAGTTCTCAAATTTAACATAGGTTACAACATTAGGTTAGTTAATTCAAAAAATGTTGGTTTTAGGATAATGTTTAATGTTGTAGACAATTACCAAGAAATTATGATTTCAGTTATGCTTTGACCTACAGAAAAGAAAAAAGCCATTTTGTCTGACGTTAAAAACAAAATGTGTTGTCTCTTGTACACTTTTTGTTATGTTAACGGTTTTCAAGATATTCCACTTTAAACATTTGCAACTGCCGCCATTTTGAAAATTACTAAAATAAAATCGTGGTGCTTGGTACACTTGTAAACCGTAACATACACATCGCTTATATCAAACTTGAACTATCTTACCTATTTCTGGAGTTGCAATGATTTTTTTATAAAAAAAAATATTCCTCCCCGGCGGGGAATCGAACCCCGGTCTCCCGCGTGACAGGCGGGGATACTGACCACTATGCTACCGTTGACGCTGTTAGAATTGAGTTATTTAGTGCTATCTCTCTTTTGTAAACACAGAGGCGATGACGAATAATATCTGACGATCACGCAAGATCAGAGATATTTACCCATCTGAAAAAGTGCCTAACGCGCCATAAGAAGTTTTCACTTCAAAAAAAATTTAAAAAATTAGGTGTTCCGGAGCCCCTTTTCAAGGCGCAGCTAAGATTTTGGTCTAGGAATGGTTTATAAATGAACTAACATTAATAAATGACACGAACAGCACTTAAATGAAGATTAACTAGGGAATCAATTGTAAATGAAGTTTTGTGTAAATAATCACAGTATTTTACTTTCTGAACTGTATGCTATGTTGTTGGACATTCAACTCACCTCTGCAATAAGAGCCTGATCTAGATGTGTTTTAGGAAACTGCAATCCCATTAGGAAACGTTTAATCAGTCGATTCTGAAACGTTAAGAAGTACAAACAATTATTATAAATTTTTCATTTACCCAGAATTAAATTCTTTACAAATTGTGTTATATACGTTTCTTGTTTGCTTTCAATTTAACGAATTATTGTATCCTAACTGTAAATAAGTTTGCTTTTCAACCCCAATATTTTACGTTTTTATCCAGGTTTCTCGTTATTTACTAGAGATACGTTTATTTTACCTGTTTTATTAAAGTCTACAGATTTAAACCCGTATAAAACTTCCAAATTTACCCTTCGGAACAAGTTCACAAATTACAGAATATGTAACGCTCCAATGAAGCGTTATCTGACCCATGTGTCCTAAATAACAGATTCCTTCTGAAACACCTTGTACAGTAGGGGAGGGATATATCAGGGAATCAGGAATAGAAATACAGAGCCAATTTAACTTCAATCATTCAACACCTAGTAAGTTAATGTTTACAATTTCACTCAAAATGAAGGCTCAATACCTGTGGGATATTCGAAACACGCGCGTTCTTTTCTAATTGAAAAAACACAATACAGTGTGGTTAACGGACGTTTTGTTTTCTATTAGCTGCGCCATAATGTTTCCATTTTCTGTTTACAGTGTCGTTATTTAAATAGAAATTAGTTGTTTTCGTTTATAACTACTGTTATTTCATTGTTTTTCTTGCGTTTTTGTATGGGATTTCCTAGTTTACGGTTTAATTATTAAGTTTATTAAATAGTTCAGTAGTAATTTAGTGTTAACTTAGTAAAAACTGAAAGGCCAGTTGATGTCGTGTTGAGATAACTGGTCCTTAAGTAAAAGAAGTATTAAGAAGACGAAATGTCAACAGGGATGTAAACCTAACATAAAGTTTGTACACAATTATTTTTCCATGTATATAATTGTATTTATTATCTTCCCTTCTTTCTGTCAAAGAGCCTACCTGGAGTACTCTTTTAGCAATAATAAAAAATAAAAACTTTGTAAATCTAAAGTAATATTTAAATAAGTCATATTATATATCATTGTACTCAGGAGATTCTTGAGATTTATTTGGTACATGGTTTATTATATTATAGCCTACTTTTATCTCTTGTCACCGTAATATCAATTGCTTGAGAACGTGAAAACTATAACGAGGCCTACCTTTTTCTTTCTGTAATAGCCTACTTACAAAATAATGTGGTAGTCCTAATATATTTTAGTTTCTAATAAATTAGGCTCCATTATATGCCTTTTTGGAACATATTTTGTTTGTTTTAACCTTTTAAGGTAAAATTTACAATACGCCTACTCGCCATATTATTTCTTTTCAATAGCCTACTTACTAAATAATGTGTTTACTATATTTTTGTGTTTAGAATATATTAGGCTTCATTTTATGCCTTTTTCGACACAAATTTGGGTTTTTATGAACTTTTTTACTCATGGAAAACTAATACTAGTTTTTAGAAGACAAAAATATATAATTATATAAAACAACCCACAAAATTACACTTGAAGTTATTTTTGGGTAGCATATATATGTAATCCTTTATAGTATAGTTTAGAAACCATAATTTTGCCTTTTGAACTATTCGTACTTTTTAAAAATAAGTATAGGTAATTTTTGAAATTTTGCCGAAATTTAATATTTTTCTCAGAAAAATGTATCTTTTAAAACAGATTTTCTATATCTTGGATTTATAATTAAAAAACTTTAGGTATTTTTATAAAGGGCCAACTTTTGACATTTAAATGGGCTATATGTACCACAGTAGTTTTGTTCCATTTGTACTAAAGTAGGCCTATTAGAATTTTTATTTATATTGTCAGAAATTTTGCCTGTACTTTTTCAATCAAGAAAATTAATAATAGTATATACTACACTAAAAATAATTACATTATATAGATGTTTAAATGATAATGTGTACTAGTAGTAAAAAAGTGAATGCAAGTATTTTCTGTATTCACTCATTTAGTGAGCAAAATATATTGAAAAAAATTGTTTATAATTAACAACTTTTGTTACAATGTATTAATCAAATTGCACAAGAACCATTTTGATGCGAAAATTTGAGTTAAATGCGAAAAGTCGTCCCTAGGATAATATAAACCCGTGTTGAGTTGGAAATAATTTGGCGGTCAGTGCTCCTTGGATACAGTCTCTCTATCACTATACTCAATACTACAGTGAATAGTTAGAGACAGTGTGGCTATATGAAAGTGGCCGCCATGTTTATCCTAAAAGTAATGTCATCTGCTCAGAATTATAATGTAAAGATTAGTGTTGTATCTCTTTGTATTTTTATAAAGGGGAAAACATGCGATTTAATTGTTACAGTTTGATATTTATATTGAAATTAAGTAATAAAAACTGTGTTTTCTTAAAAAGAGTATTCTGTTTTTTCGTGCAAAAAAATATAACAAATATA
The DNA here is from genome assembly GCA_018207615.1 of Philaenus spumarius. Lineage (NCBI taxonomy): Eukaryota > Metazoa > Arthropoda > Insecta > Hemiptera > Aphrophoridae > Philaenus > Philaenus spumarius. The sequence continues at coordinate 10,813 of JAGFPH010014900.1, read as the reverse complement.
ATAAAAACAAATAAGAATTCAGGATAAACATCGCTGCCGGCCAATAGGAAACAAGACCTCACTTGGCCACACTGTCTCTATCTAGTCACTGTACTCAATACCGTACGTACGCGCAGCCAAGAGGCATGATTATGCAACACAGACCGGTTGATTCATTCTTTTGTATTCCTTCTAGAACATTCGTGAACAAACCCAAGGATCAAAAGTCCAGTTCGGCATCGGGCTACTTCGCCAAAATGCATCATAGGTAATATCTGTTTAAATTATTCAGATTTTACTTTCTCACTATACTGTAGTACAGAGAAAGTATAGTGATCGCAAAAAAAAACGATGTTGAGATTTTTGTGGAAATATCCATTTTGGGACCCCTGAGTCCAAAAAAGTGGTTTTTACAAAATGTATGTCTGTATGTATGTCTGTATGTATACAAAGCTAGACCGAAAACTATTCGATCGATTTCAAACAAATTTGCATCAGACATGTCAAGTAGGCTTAATAAGCCACAAAAATTTGGCTTATTTGTAGTCTTTAATGTACCCTACCATATGCAAAAAACCGAATCTTTCTAAAAATTCTCGTTTAGCCAATAATAATAATAATAACTGATTTTTGGGGGTTTTTTTGGCCATAAAGGGGTTGTTTTTCAAAAATTTTCAAAACCTTTTTTCGTGCATCTATACAGGCCTAATTGACGTGTTTGGTGCGAATTTGTTCGAAATTGATATAACAGTTTTCACTATAGATAATAATAATAATATTTATTAGTTAATCTCCTACTTTAATAAATCACCTCTCCTACCCCACCTACAATTATGAAGTCACAGTGAATTTGTTTAATAATTTAAACATGTTTGTGAGAAAGTATGTGCCAGTTCCTGGTACTGTTTATTTACTATAAAGCAACATGAAATTAATAACCACAATAGTATATGCGAGTTAAGTTGCAATCAAATCATGCGCAGTGTTAAAGATCAATTGTTTTTTTTTGTTGAATCAATCATATTAGCCACGGATCAATTATATAATTATATTATATTGCATGTGAGTACTCACGTCTGTTTTTTTGTGTTCTTGTGAATGTGATATGTTTATAAAAACCTGATGATGGGTATTTAATGCCCGAAATTGCAATTGTTTTAGTAAGAGAGAAAACAAAAAGGATCAACAGACGTGAGTACTCACATGCAATATAATATAATCAATTGTTTCGTCAATTCCTATTCCTTATTCCTTTTTCGTGGACGACCGGTTTCGATCTCAGACCATTATCACATCTTTCACTGCACAAAGGTTCAGCTCAGCTGAACATCGTTAAAATAACTCTCACAATACTTAAACATGAACACAAAACACTTCACAAAACATAAAAAAAGTAAAAGTCATATTATCACTAGCTTGCGTATCAGTAAAGGACATGCTCTATACTCATTTGCATATTTACATACCATGAAAACGGTACTAAAACAATAGTTTAATAACTATAATTAATTATGAGCTCTTTTTTAAATAGGATAAGTCAATTATCTGAAGGGTAACCATAACATAATATTATATTAATAGGTGTGGCGAATGCTTGCAACCTTTTCGATCCTCTGTACTCAAAGGATATTGATTGGAAATGCAATTTTAATAAATAAATTTATCAATTAAGTACCAATTAAATTTAGTAAATCTATTTGTATTCTTCCAAATTTCAATTAAATACCATATATACATAATTTTTAGGAGATATTCATATCTAAAGACTTTTGTTTTTGTTTAGTAATAATATATATACGTATACAGTATATGTAAAATTTTTGTTATTGCACTTTGTAAAAATTGTGTATTTACAGCTTTATAGATATACCATCCTTCTAATACACATATATATATATTTGAATGTATCAAATTTGTTTGTTATTGTTGTAAACGTTTATGTATACATTTAGAAACGTAAGTGGAAAATGTAAGGTACATTTTGAATTGCAGCTTTATTAACGTTCATTTTGGTGTGTGGCAATCTTTTTTTTTATTTTGATCTCGCCTACCTTCACCAATTAATGTTTTCAATCCATGCGACCATTATTTCAAAAAGCCACAGAAGGTAAGTGGTTTCAAACCTTTGCGCGGTACCCTCTGGTAATACTATAGTTCTATCACGCAGCAAACTGCTGTCGTTGACATGAGTTGGCCTAATTTCCAAAATTAAGTATAAATGTGTTATTGCTCCAACCGACTATTTGGGAAATCGGTCTACTCACAATGGCGAAATATATTATTAGAATGAATTCCTTACTTTGATCTAAAAGGCTGCAGTTAGAATGCAAACACATAAATACATTTATACATAAACACTTGATCTACCATAAAACGTTATCTCTGGACCATGATCAGTGCACATTGACCACCTTGGGTCGCTCTATAAGAGTCACTGCAGTAGGTAGTCATCTTCCCTCTGAAAATTCCCTAATAATTTAAGTTTTGATTATTGGAATAAATACGGTTTAGCATGATTTTATAGGAAACATGAGCTATTGCAGTGGCCCTTATGGTAAGACCCAAAGTCGGGAGTAGCAAATGAGCACCAATCATGGTCCCCAGAACAAGTTTTGGGGTGACGTTAAAAATCATATATATATATATATATATATATATGTGTGTGTGTGTTCGCACTCTAGCGGCCGCAATTTAAGTCTGATTTGGTTCATATTTATTACACATGTTGGTTGTCTTCGTCTCTCGGACGAGTTCGTTAGCCAAAAAAATCCAACAAACGGAGGCAGGTTTTTGACCAGGAATAAATATTTTTTGAGATTTTTCCTACTAGAATGAATTTGTTTTTGAGTTTTTCCTACGAATATAAATGTAGGATGTCATTCTGCACATTTAGATTTTTTACGCGAACTTATAGTTCGCTTGGTTCCTCCAAAATTTATCAAAACGTAAAATACCATAGAAGTACCCGGTTCAAAGCCATGTGGTGGATTCTCCCGTGGGGTTGGCGTACGAAGCACGCAATGCATAGTGTGTTGAAGATACTCCCAAAACGGGGGTTGGCGTGCGAAGTACGCAATGCTTTGTGTATTGAAAATACTCCCAATATTAGGATTGGCATACGAACCATTTTGCAGCTATTCAGCACCGTCGTGAATAGACATATTTACCAAATTGTTGGTTGAAACCCTAAAACATAAAACTATAAACCTAATTTTGGAAATTTGCGGTTCAGCTGCGTGATCGAATTATTTCACATCATTTGAACACTTTTTTATTATTGGATTGTTTTTGATAAACAAAACCATTTCGTGTAAATTTATCTTGAGATTTTATGTCCAGTGCAGTTTTTCTTTTTAAATTAAGTGGACAACTTTAACATTTCTTATGAAACTATCTATTTTGATTATATACACCATTTTTAGATCGTTATTTGTATGTTTTGTAGAGAATTGGTTCACCTTGGTTTTCAAATGTAACGGTTTTCAAAAATCATAAAAATTCAAACAATCGCTCTGTATAACTATTCTACTTCACTCTTTTCTTCGCAGGATTTTAAATATTTGTTATTGTGTTCTTTATGTATTTGGCCTAAAACCTTGCATTGCCTAGTTAGTTACTCTTATTGTATAACACTAATTGTATACTATGTTAACCATTATTACCTTTTTTGATACGTTATATCCTTTCTGGCAGATAATCAGGATGCTGCCGACAACGGCAAGCAATGATATTGAACTCTTAATGATAATTTTATAATCATCCGATTTTTTTTGTAAGCATGTTATGATGTGTAGCAAAATGGTGTAGGCATACGTGATCATAAAGATGAAACAAGTTAATATCAGTTGAACCATCGGTATTGAGATCGCAGCACCAGCACCGCGGACCACTTTAGATAGTTTCAGCCAGAGGAGACGGTATGCCTGCAGCTCTGATGGCAAGACGATTTTTGAGCATTTCTGTTGAAAGATAATTATTATCAGTTTGTATATTTAAAGAATTTTAATATTTTACAAAAGTGTACAGACATCGATATTTCTTACAATCAAGCAGGAAATACCATACAAGTTTTTAACCTACAAATTTTATTTCAGACAGGATGAGGCTTATTACCTAAGCTTTGCCCCTACATTATGAGACGAGTTTTTTTAATATTTTTCATTCAGCCTATGATCCTTCTCCCTCGAAAACTGCATTTCTTCATTATGTTGCCTATACAGATTCAACAAATTTTATATTTTTGTAAGTTTGAAAACTAAATTAAATAACCAGGCTAAATCTCTTATATTCCCAATAGATTCTAATAAAACCGAACCAAAATGGCGCAGAATCAACTACATTCGTAAGGTTAGTTATGCTGTTGGGAATCTTTTAAAAAAGAAAAATCACTGTAAACCAGCTTTTTATTGTAAAAACAATTTAGGGAAAATGTTAATTAATTGTAAAGACAAAATAGACAACATGAAAAAATCTAGTGTTTATACGCTAACTTGTATCATCTGTAATGCAGCTTATGTAGGCCAAACAGGCCATAGTTTTAAATGTAGGTTAATATTGAACATGAAAGAAGTTGGCGGTTGGGTCATAATGACTCTAGTTTCTCTAACCATCTAAAAAATCATTTAGTGTCAGATTTTTCCAATAACATTAACTTTAAGATTCTCCATGTCAATGATAAAAGTAGGAAATTAAATTCCTTGGAAATGTTAGAATTTAAGAGGGGACCGGAGTCAGCCCAACCGCTCACGGCTCTGATCTCTAGTTTAACATGGGGCGGGTATAGTTTATATTTTTCTCACCGAGAACCAGCACGTTCAGTAAAAAATCGTAACAGACAAATAATTTGTTACTATATTACGTATCAGCCTATAAAAAATTGTTTACTGAAAGTATTGTTTTATATTTTTATTTTAAGAAATTCAATATCTATTTCTCCATAAGACTTCAACGTTTTTATAGCAAAACTAATTCTGTTGTAAAAATTGTATTTTAAGATCAGTATGTTTTAAATTTAAACCTACATCAACTAAAGTATTGTGACGTTAAAATTGTCGTCTAATATTTCAGTTACATTCAATAGAAGTATTTTATTTCGTCATTTCAAAATACCTCTGCAATTAGAGTTTACAAAGTACATGGATCGGCAGCCGTAGTAGTTCATCGATGTCCCGCCAGGTTTCACTAGCGTCGCTCACCGGCAAGGAAGATTGCAAACTTCTTACAATATCGGTATCATTCTTATTTTTATCAAAAGTTTGTGGTTTAGTTACTCAATACGACCCTTGAATAAAAGTCGCGGGTAACAGCTAGTATAACATATTTAGGAATAAGATCATTGAATTCGTACAGTAATTGGATATAAAAAATCAAATAAACTAAAACTGTAAATTTAATAATAGTTTTTTGTAGCAATTACTAACTAAGAGCCCACGAACCAGAGTGCTTATAAACTTTGACCTGTGTGCACTATTTTCATCATACATTTGTTATGCTCTATATGAGTAGGCCAAGTAATGTGTTTTGCTACTGGATTGTTTGTATTTAGTTTTCTTTGGTATTAGGCATTCATTATTTTTTTTATTGTTCTCATATTCTATGTACAATTTATTATGTTTTTACCAATGTTTTGATATTTTTGGTAAATAACTGTATTTTGTTACCATTTGTTAACTTCTCGGGTTTTCTTTATGGTAATTATTACTTTATGCGTTTTTTGTTTTTTAGTATTTGTTTTAATATTTAAAAAATGAAATATATATAAAAAATATAAATATATTAAAAAATTCTTTTTCACCACACTACGATGTTTTCAGCTATTTTCGGAACGTCATTTGGAGGCCGAAATTAGCTCTTTTCTGCCCTAGGGCCGTAAAGTCAGCTGTTTGTTTATTCAATTAAAATATGAACGTACTAGCGAAAAAAGCATCCCGAGGTCGGCAGAAAAATGTCCTAGGGCAAAATGAATTTCCAGAAATAGGTATCAATCGTATCATATTTAATTTAAAAATAATAATAATTCCATTATTTTCTTTATTTTAAAAGAAAACACACTAAATTCAGAAATAGATATCAATAGATTTTAAAATAAAACCAAACAAAGTAAAAAAGAGTCCGTATAAATAAACCGATGAAATAAAAATTACAGTTCTTATTTTGTTGATAACAATTACATTTACTTTCATTTAAAACAAACCGCACGAAAATCGGTTGCATTGATTTTCAGAAATAGGTAGAAATAGGGTTTTAATCTAGAACCAAACAACCTCAAAAAGTGTCCTTATAAGTATTAGGATGAAAAATAAATTACTTTTCATAACTTTTTATTAATAATAACAATATTCTCTTTTTATTTCAAATAAACATAACTAAAATGGGCACGGTAGATCTTCATAAATATGTAGCATAAGTGTTTTATGTAGAAACAAAAAACCTCAAAAAGTAAATTTACAAGTATACCGATGAAATACAAATTACTTTTCATAACATTTTGATAATAAAAACAATATTCCCCTTTATTTTGAATAAGTACCACTAAAATTGGCCAGTTAGATCTCCAGAAATAGATATAAAATCAAAAGGGTTGTAAACTAAAACAATCAAAACTCAAAAAATGCCATTATAAATGTGCTGATCAAATAAAAATGACATTTAATAATTTTTTTATATTTATGATAACATTTTCTTTCATTTAAAGCAAAACACTTTAAATCGACCAGGTAGATCTCCAGAAATATTAATATATCAATAGGGTTTTAACTTAAATAAAAAATAGGTTTTTTTAAATAGGCAGTCGTGGGTCTGCCGTCAGAAGTGAAAACATTTTAGCTTCATATAGTTAACTTTATTTTCGAGTTATTAAAAAGTATTGTTTTATTCAATGTATTAGTGTTATAATAAGATCTTAAATAATTGCGGAGATGCGATGGAGCCTTAAATAAATGCGGGATGCAACTGTGTTTTCAATAATTGTGG